>CAKAOI010048206.1:0-58949 GCA_916701655.1 Sebastiscus albofasciatus
TTAATATTATATTCCATTTCTGCAAATTGGTCCCCATAATTGTTGCACACTGGTCCTTTAAATCTCTGATTTATGATTATGGAAAAACCCTTAAATGTTATTATTAAAACTCTTAATGAATAATGTAAGCGTAGCATTAAGGGCTTTGCTTTGGTTTCTTGAAGATCAGATTCAGTTTGTTTTTTTTCCGTTGCTTAAAAGTGCTTATTTCATGCACATTTTACCTTCCTCTTCATATATATAAAAAAAAGTTATTAAATAAGTATTAAATTAAAGGGCACTGTGTGAAACATTGCAGAGATGACCTCAGACTCCATGGGATTTTAATAACAACCGGCTCAGTTTTAAGAGCGATGTTTCATGTTGACCTGAGTTACACTGTGGTTTCTCTCAGAGCGCCACTTTGATGGAGCGGGGCTTGATTCAGTAGCACATTTGGGTTTAAAGAAAAAAAAAAAAAAAGGCTCTTTTGGTACAATGAGCATGTCAGCTTTGCCACACATGGCAAACCCGACTTGCAGCAGGGCTTTGGCAGGGAGAGGCCCGTCTCTGGGAGTGATTTCTTCCAAAGCTGGCCCAAATGAAAGCATCTTGTTTTAATCAGGGATTCTGGCTGCGATAGCTGCAGTGGGAGCTGTGAGGACTTGGCAGTCGGTTGCAATGCAGACTGTGGCACTCGTACAAAATACACAAATATTTCCACAGTAATTATGTGTCAAGTTAAACAAGCAATTGAGGGCTCGGGCTGAATGTGTTGGGAGGGAGTACTAAGCGAAAGAGCACGGTGTGTTACTTGGATGCAGGGGATTGAGTGAGACCCCCAACAAGACAAATTAGGCCATCAGACTTTGATAGGCTTTAGGATATTTTTTTTCAGCTCCGGCAAATGCAACAGACCGCATTGTAATTTTGAATACTCAGTGGGTTGAGCAATATCATGTGGTGTTGCCACGTCTCGTTCCAATGGAGGACGGCGCTCTCAGTTCACAAGATACAGTTCAAAGACTGGGTGGATGGCCAGAGGGACTAAATAATTGTGAGATCAGTGACTTGAGCTTTTCTGTGGTTTCTGGTTTATATAGGCACATTTGTAAATCTACATTGGCACCAGTACTTGAAAATGAAATATGATCGCTGTCTGACTTTATGGTTCAACTAAAGCTGCTGGAAAGGGTGGAATGACTTTAAAATTGATGTGCTTTTTTTGCAGATTTCTTTTGTATCGACTCAAACTAAAGTAGTTACACCTCTGTCATGGCTGCACAATCCCTCTGTCGTTTAATAACAGAAATGTTTTTAATGTGCAGCTGGATCATCATGGGATATGTATTATTTTCTTTAAAAGAAGCTTTAAAAAAATGTTTGGAAAAATCTAAAATCTACCCAACTACCCAACCCGATATCACGCCTGGTCCATCCACCAGAGGAGTACCAGCTGCAGGTGCAGTGTAGTACCAACAGGGGGCAACAAAAACACTCACTTAGGTTTAGGCAACAAAACCACTTAATAAACTTAGGTTTAGAAAAACCGCCGTGGTCCGCCTTAAAATAAGTGCGTTAACTAAGTACAATACGTACGGAAACAACGTAACATAAGTACGGAAAACACATCACAAACGTTACAATAAAAGCATACTTTTCATGCGACCGGGCCGCACTACACATGCTAACAAGAAAATAATTCACATTTTGACTGTTTAACCTTAACGTAACAGGCAATAATATACCTCTGCTGAGAAGAAGAAAAAATATAGTAAAATTAAATAAATAAATTAATTAAAAAAAAGGTTTTTACGAGGGCTGTCAATCGATTAAATTATTTAATCGCGAATTAATCGCACATTTTTTATCTGTTCAAAATGTACCTTAAAGGGAGATTTGTCAAGTATTTTACACTCTTATCAACATGGGAGTGGGCAAATATGCTGGTTTGTGCAAATGTATGTATATATTTATTATTGGAAATCAATTAACAACACAAAACAATGACAGATATTGTCCAGAAACCCTCACAGGTACTGCATTTAACATAAAACAATATGCTCAAATCATAACATGGCAAACTGCAGCCCAACAGGCAACAACAGCTGTCAGTGTGTCAGTGTGCTGACTTGACTATGACTTGCCCCAAACTGCATGTGAAAAAAATAAAGTGTGCATGTCTGTAAAGGGGAGACTCGTGGGTACCCATAGAAACCATTTTCATTCACACATCTGGAGGTCAGAGGTCAAGGGAAACCTTTGAAAATGGCCATGCCAGTTTTTCCTCGCCAAAATTTATTCTGACTTTGGAGCGTTATTTAGCCTCCTTCTCAACAAGCCAGTATGACATGGTTGGTACCGATGGATTCTTTAGGTTTCTACTTTCATATGAAAACTGAATCTAAAAGTCAGCTGAAGAGTCTCCTCACCTGACTGAGAAAGTCTCTCGCAGCCACTCTGTCGCACCAACTTCCCCCGCGACCTTCCGACATGAAGAAACTCTCCACACGCGGAGTATCACAGCACCTGATTCAAAGCTGGCTGATCTCAACAGGAAACCAAACACTGGCCATTCAGCAAAAAGAAAATCCCCCCTCCACACAGAAAGACTCATCCCAGGCAGCGCCATACAGAAGAGGCTTGCGAGGTATCAGGAGGCTGAAAATGTGGCATCGCTGAGATTTCTCCTAATTTTCCTACGAGCAATAGTGAAAGAAGTATTCACATTAGGACAGCAACTAGTCAGTGTTGTCATTATTCATTAATGTGTTCAAATAGTAGTAGTGAAAATAGTGATACAAATTTCCCAGAGAAGTAAACTTGGATCAAAGCTGTCTGGGTATCGTTGATAAAAAAGAACCGTAACAGCCACCCTCAGGTTCCCCCCCATGTTAACTGTTAGCTCTGTCAGCACTTGTTGCCGTTGTTAGCGCTGTAAGCACTGTTAACACCGTTAACTGCTAGGCGCTGGCTCAGACATCTCCGTGATCAGAGCCGTGTGCAGGCAAGCAAGTAGTGAGCCAATCGCACGTTGCAATAAATTGAAAAACGCTCGCGTTGATTGGCTGCGAGAAAAAGAGTCATCTTTTTCTAGATCTGGGCACAAAAAGAATTGGTTGCAGGTATCGATTGACTCTTTTCTACTTGGTACTGGGTTGTTTTGGTTGAATTGAATCGGTATCACATGCGCAAAATTAATATTCGCCTCCCGTTCACTCCGACTCTATGCGAAACAAAGGGGCGAAAAAACATTTGCTTCCGCTTGTGCATGTTCCATGTTTTGTGCGTATACAACAGAGAAACACTATACAGCATTTTTTTCCACAAACACACAGTTTGTAACACTGCAAATATATAAATGTTGCAATACTTTCATCAGTGGGTCATAGGCCCAATCACCATTGTGTTATCTCCTACAGATAGTGGCTTAAAGTGGCAGCAGGTAGTATATATTTTGCATCACTGGGCAAAAATTCCATAATGACCTTTCAGCATATTGTAATTCAAGTGTTCTGACAGAAAACTAGACTTCTGCTCCTCCTCATGGCTCTGTTTTCAGGCTTTAGAACATCTAGCCCGTGACGGGAGACTTTGACCAATCACAGGTCATTTTAATTGAGAGAGCATTTCTATTGGATGTGCTCCGGCGTCACAAACGTTCTCATTTTCCAGCTAAACCGTGCACTACAAGATGATTCTGAGAACATCTGAGGAGAGAAATAGGCATTAACGTAACATAATATTGATTCATATTTGATCAGCGCTGCCTAGTTTGACCGTTTTGTCGGAGTTCCCGAGTGATTGACAGCCGGCTCTCATAGACAGCAGATGGACAGCAGACCTCATATCAGCTCTGACTGCTTGTTTTCTTCCGGTCTGTGAAATCTTGCAGATGCCGTTAGGAGCACTGGAGGACACAGAGGCACATGATTTTTTTTCAGGTTACCCGTTTCATGTACAACTGTCACAGTATTATTTTATACAAATATATATTTTTATATTATATTTGTTCCAATTTCGCCTACTTGAGCTTTAACAAACATTTATTTAAATAAAAATGATTGCCACTTTACCAACCACTGGAACAGAAAATACAAAGGAGCCCCATTTAGAATATTTATGTTGTCAAAGTTATGAAAATCGTCTTCCAACAACAAAACCTGAGCATCTCCGGCCTCACCGTGCCGTACTGTAGCGCACGTCTGAGCTCCTCCAACCGAGCTCCTCTCAGCAGTATGGCTACGACACTCTCATTACACCCAATCCAATATAAGCCCCCTCATTTCTCTCCTTACTGTATGGAACCAGCACGCAGAAGTGACACCACCTCTCTGAAAGAATATGCTCATTAGCAAAACCAGCTAACAGTAGATCTCCCCATGTCTATTAGTGTTACATTTACCTCTGGCGTGACAGTGATTCATCACAAATATTAGCTTTGACTGGAATCCTGTCTCCGTACGCTTCTACCGCCGCTGTGACAACCATTAAATCACCTGCCACTGTGCCGCCACTTTACTGATGCCGCTGTTGATGCCTGGCTGACCCGTCTAGCCTCAACAGTACATACTTCTGTTTTATGTCACACGCAGTTCAGGGCCAGACAGGCCTTTCTTTTGTGACTGAAATTAAATTCTTTACCATTTTCCCCTGCAATTCAGTTGCGAGCAAACGGAAAGTGAAAATGACAAGTGAGCGCAGATGGATAGGGAGACGGAGAGAGTACACTGGAGACTGTATACAATCATCACATATCATATGGCGACGTGTGCCACTGTTCTCTGGTTTGAAACTTGTCATTTCCTGGGGTGTTTTATTTTCTTTACACCTAAAAAAAAAAAAAAAAAAAGTCCTTTTTTTTGTGTGTGTGTGTTGCTTTCATGAACTGGTGTGGGAATTGAGAAATAAGGTAAACAGTCGGGGCTCAGATTCCATTTCTTATTTAAATGCTCACATTGTCTGCGCCAAAAAAACGTGATTTCCCTCCTCTCTCCGCTCCGCACAAAGCCCACCTTCCCAGGTGCCCGCTACAGATGGCGATAAAAGGTATTTGCTTTTTGAAGGCGTTGTCTTGGGTTTTTGTGTAAATCCATTATTTAGGATATCCTTGGTTGGAGGTTTTATTGTTGTGAATTTTTGGAGAAAACTTCCTGGTTGGCTGGTGGTGTCGAAGCATGAAGGGAAAGGCCCCCCCTGGATAGTTCACCTGTGCAACTGTGCAAATACAAAAGTTTTAATGAAAAGTGAGACAAGAATGAGAACAGTTTATTCTCATTCCTGCGTCGCCATCGAGGCCCTGCAGCTTTTTTCCTCCTAACCAAACACTGCAGCTGCTTATTCAGCTGATTGGCACACTTTTAACCAAAGAGAGGGAATATCTGGTAAAATCATCTCGGGGTTTTAGTCGGAAAATAAACACACGGATTGGTTGGACATGTTGCTGACAAACTGACGTGAACTGGTGGCTTGTTTGCAAAGGTACTCACCATGCAGTTTGAATTCAGAGTTTGTCACATCATCCGTCTTCCATATTCCCTCTTTATCTTCGCTGTAAAGCTGCCAATAAAACAGAAATGCGCCCTGAATGTCTTTAAAAACAATTAAATAAACAAGACTGATATTCACTGATTTTTGTTAAGAGACAGACACAGACAGAGTGGCCAAGCGGGGCCAATAAGGGGTTATTTAGTATGTGAGGCCCTCCTAACCAAAGTCTGAATTTAACACCCATTAATAAGCACTGACTGTCAGAAAAATGTGTCTTTAGTGGATCATTTAACCCGTCACAGATCACACTGGCTGCTACCTTTCTGAGCGATGACACCCGATTTCTCACATGAAATGGAATTAAAGGGACATTTCATTAAATATTTACAGAATATTTAATGGCAAATTCTAGTTTACCGGCCCCTCTGAGTGATTTGTTAACTTATGTGACACCTCAAAGGAAAATGTCTAGTGCTCTCCTCTCTACTCTGTCTGCACCTTATTCATCCTACCGCACCGCTGCATTGTTTTCAGACAAACCGTATTAATGCTATAAAGCCTTCAAACTATTCTTTCTGTTTTAAAATGAGACCAATATCAAGAGGAGAAGTTGGCCAGGTGTTTGATGAAGCATGTAAGGGAGCTCTGGTACTCAGATCGGCCAGTGGGAGGCGCTTTAGCCGTGCTGTATTCAAAGTGCCGGTGTGCAGGATGGAGAGGCTTTCTCCTCAAAAGTGAGGAAACTTTTGTGTGTTTTATTTTGCACATCTTAACCACAATATGACATATTATTATATAAGCTATTATTAAAATGTAGCCTGGTTGTTTAAGATGTAGGTATCATAGAGGAAAATGACAGGACAAGATATATTTGTGTGGCACAGAAGGAAATAATCGGTTTAAGATACATGAATGAACACTATAAATAAAGTTTTTCTTTTTAATGGAGCTATTATCTCCTTATGTATGCAAGCTCTACTATATAGGATTAGTCTGCTGCTGCTGCAGGTCTATTTGTTCAAAAGGTGAATAACAAAAACCACATGGCGGAGAACAAATGATTTAAGATCCACACGCCCAAATATTGTTGATCCGGTTAATAAAGTCCGTGCAGCTGGTGACGGATGGGCTGAGGGTCAGGGTGCTGTTTCTCAGATTTCAGTTCATTTGCACAAAGACAATCAGGCGCCTCGACCCACCGGCGAGTCAATAATAACAAAGGACAGGATCCTCGTGTGTGTGACGGACGACGCCTCCAAGTTGGAACATTTCTCCGGATAAATTCTAGAGGAGGCAAAAAAAGCACAATGTGCAAAGTGCAGTAAAGAAAGAAAAGGGAGTATTAGCACCAAAAGGAGACTCTCTCTCTCTCTCTCTCTCCCAGGGACTCTTGTCATTTAGCTGTTTAGCTTTATCACAGGGGACCTGCTGCAAATAGACAGGGAGGAGAGAGAAAATAGCTGAATGCAAACGATCTGCTCTCCTCTTGTTGGGTATTAAACACTTTATAGAAAATTAAACCTTTCAGAGGTAGCAGTAAAAGACCCGGGTGCATCTGTCTTTTCCTCGGATATAATAAGGCATTGGTATCCAAACAATGCTGGGATAATGCATTTAAATACAAGTCCTATTATTTTTTATTGTTATTTTGCATTTTCTCATTCCGTGCTTCGCATCTTTGGCTACCAGATGTGTCTCCACGCTGAAGAATTATTTCTCCTCCCCAGAGTCAAATAAATGCAATCAATATGAGTATTGCTCTCAGGCCCTGAAATATTACATTAATGTTCCATGTGGTGACATTTTAGCCGGAATTTTCAAATACATCATGAAGGCTCAAATTAATATTTATCAGCAAGAGGCTTTTATGCTTTGCAAAACAGTATTAGCGTGAACTCCAATAATCTTGTCCTCTAAGCAGGGAAATGGTGTCTGTGTGAAGGCGTCAACAGATTCTGATGAGCCTAGATGTCTCATTTTTGTCTCATTTTAGGTAAAAAATGAAAACAATAAAATCTGGATGTTTGCACGTTTGACAACGGCGCCGATTCTGAGGCTCATTAATAAATATTTACATTTCACATATTGCTTTTCTTTTACTCCCTGGAGGCGGTGAAAGTCAGACTCATTTGACTTAAGTAAGGAGGATGGTGGTGGTGTAGTGGCGTGGGGGGGGTTCAGCATTGACATTATTATTTATTCAGGTATGTTAAACAATTTGTCCTTCCTATCTTTGCTGATCAGAGCAGAAAAAGCCAGTGAAATTCAGAAAAGATCGATATCTCAATATGTACTTGAACTCACCAGATAAAGACACCAAACAGGGCAAGGTGTGTTTATGCACACACATGCTTAATATCATAGTGTTTTTTTTTTTTTACACCCACATGTGCACGAACGCTTTAGGAGCTTCATCCTGTCAATCTAGAAAATTGCTATGCATCTGTGGCCATAGGGAATAGCATTCTATCGTTTATAGATCTGTTTTAAATTATTCTTGTCATTGAGCCCCAAATTTATGCCACCATTGATCCGGCGAGTGGAAAATATGAAACGAATTGGGGTTGCTATTTGGTGACCCCGCAGGTCAAGGAGATTTTAACATTGGTATTATTGAGCGTGGCATCTGTCGTTTTTCACCTGGGCCGCTGCCCTCTTCACTTCACCCTGCTCTCTCCGCCGCCGTAATGAAAACAAACGGCTTTTTTTTCTTTTTCTTCAGCGTGAAACCTCCAAATGTGACGCCTGAGAGGTGACACTCGTAGTTGCAAATGTGCAAAAAATATACTCAAGAAAGAATCTCAGTTCATTTTTAGGTGTAGTATACGACAACAACGCTTGGCTCCAGTCAGGATAAGTTGTATTAAAGTGTATCCTAAAGTGATTCGATGCTATAAAGCATTCATTCATTAATTTATACATTTATTCAGTCATTAAATCATTCATTCATGTTATGCAGGGTAGTTACTTTTGATATTTATTCAAGACATATAGTGCATACGTTATAAATCAGTGAGGAAAAAGGTGGACGGTGGTGTTTTCATATGTTTTGATTTTGCTTTATTAAGAAATTAATGTAAAAACTGAAGTGATTCAGGGCTGCATGTTGATTATTTTCATTGTTTATTATTTTCTCAATTAATCAATTAGTTGTTTGGTTTAAAAAATGTAAAAAAATGGTGAAAAATGTTTCTCAAAGCCCAAAATGATATCCTCAAATGTCTTATTTTGTCTACAACTCAAATATATTCAGTTTACTGTCATAGAGGAGTAAAGAAACCAGAAAATATTCACATTTAAAAAGCTGCAATGAGAGATTTTTGTCTTTTTTCTTTAAAAAATTACTCAAATCGATTAATGGATTATCAAAATGACGTATGTGCAGTATGTAACGGTGCATTTTTTTAAATATCCAGTGGCCGACTTTGTTCAATTCTAGGGCTGCAACTAACGATTATTTTTATTGTAGATTATTTTCTCGATTAATCGATCAGTTGTTTGGTCTATAAAATGTCATAAAATGGTGAAAAAATGCCGATCAGATGACAAGATGACGTCCTCAAATGTCTCGTTTTGTCCACAACTCAAAGATATTCAGTTTACTGTCATAGAGGAAGAAAGAAACCAGAAAATATTCACATTTAAGAAGCTGCAATGAGAGACATCTAATTGATTGATCGATTAATTGCTCAAGAGTAATTATAAATGCAGACGTAGAGTAGAGGCTTTGCATGACTTCACACCTGTGTATGTATGTGTGGTCAGACCTGTACAGTACGCACTGTGCATCCACTATCCATTATTAATACAACACACTGTTGCTAAAGTTTCCATAGAGGAGTTTACGTGACAGTCCATGTGAGCAGCGGTGTCCCGTTGACTATCCTGGAGCACTCTATTCTCAGTCAGATACCCAGACTGTGGCAGAGCATCAGCGCTCCTCTGCCTCCGAGCTCGGAGGCAGAACGAGCCAGGTGTTGTGGTAACAGACTTCCCCTGTGGCCCGCTGATGAAGAACATCTGGAGTGCTTCTGTTCCGCCACTTCTTTCCTGTCCCCAATATGACCAGGCGATGTAGCTAACAGTGCGACGCATGTCGACACATGGCTCCAAGGTCCCTAGATAGGGTATGAGACGCTCCGATATTCATCCCTGACAGGGCCGCCCCCGCTGACACGCCGTGCACTCTTTCCATATGTGTGGCTGCCGTTGGGTGAAAGGGTGCCGGGGGCCCAGTCATAGAGTTTACTACCATACAGGTAACTGCTGCTACTGTAAGTCTTTCAGGCCTGAAGGGTGAGAGATGGCAATGCTCTGACGAGGTGACAATTTAGTCAGCAAATTGCGGAGCGGAAACTCATTACCAACTTAAAATACGTGAAGATATAGCCTTTTATGTGTCTTAAACACACACTGATGTACGTGCAGTATGTAATGGTGCATATTTTAAATAACCAGTAGCTGATTTTGTTCAATTCTAGGGCTGCAACTAATGATTATTTTCATGGTTGATTAATCTGTCTGTTATTTTTCAATTAATCAATTAGTTATTTGGTCTATAAAATGGCAGAAAATGGTGAAAAATGATTCCCAATGCTCAAGATGACATTGAGACAATGATGACCCTGATGAAGACTGTTGTCGGTCACAACGCATCTTTAATTTTAAACAATTATTGCCATGTAAAATAAAGGCATTTTGCTTTTGTTCAAACTACAGTGTGCCTTGCGTTTTGTACTTTTTTGAGATCATATTCCACCCCAGCAATGAGCCCTTCACAAGATTAAATAACCCAAGATGATGTCATGAAATGTCTTGTTTTGTCCACAACTCAACAATATTCAGTTTACTGTCATAGAGGAGGAAAGAAACCATAAAATATTCACATTTAAATGTCCCATATTGTAAAAAGTGAGATTTTCATGTCTTTTATATTATAAAGCAGGTTTAAGTGCTTTATAAATACTGTTAAACTATCAAAACGCTCAATATACGGAGAAACACACACAGCTTGTATTCAGAAATTGTGCGTTTGAAACAAGCCGTTAGGATTTCTGTCCATTTGTGATGTCACAAATCTACAATATAGAGATCATTACACGGTTTTAAACATAAACATTCTAAATGTGTCCCAGTTTACTTCCTGTTGCAGTGAATGTAAATAACATCAGCTGACAGGAAGTAAACACGGACCCAAACTGTTGCCTAGCAACGCAATTCCGTTGCAATGCGCTAAAACGGAGCGTTTCAGACAATTGGCGAATACAGGTATATTCAAGCAGACAGTACGAGAAAAATAAAGGTTTTTTTTAACATTACAGCATGTAAACATGTTCTACTAGAATATATATATATTTATATTATATTTATACAAAATATAAGTATAAACCTGAAAATGAGCACGATATGGGACCTTTAAGAAGCTGCAATCAGAGAATTCTGACTTGTTTTCTCTTAAAAAAATGACTCAAACTGATTAATCGATTATCAAAATAGTTGGCGATTAATTTAATAGTTAACAATTAATCGATTTATCTCCACTGGTTTGACTTAAAAAGTCCTCCTGAGAGGTTGTCTGCAGTGGTCACATTCTTCCAGCTGTAATTAGATTGCACCAAACAAACACTATGATGGCGGCTTCACTTCGCTGTGCTTTTAAAAGATTGTAACTTTATCCATTTTGACAACCTGCATTTACGACATGATTAATAGCCGGGAATAAAAAGTCCGAAGCAAAGTAATGCAATAATACAACTTTTCTTTTTACAATGCTGCAGTCCGAGTCTGAGTACATGGATCTTAAATCACTGGTGGAGCTGACTGCCAGGTGAACAATTCAAATGCAGATTCAGATAAACACCTGCAGTACGGGGAGGAAATCTAACATCTGAACATCTGAATCGTCACTTTTGAATCAGAAAATCAAAATTATTATTTTGAAATACACATAAAAAAGCATATTTAATCCAGAATTCACAAACATGGCTTGAAGTTATTTATATTTGTGGCAGTTATTAGTCTCTGACGTTTAGATATGCATAAGTTAAAGCCCTCTCCTCCTTTTATTTATGGACCTCTAGCAACTAGAATTGTTTTTGTCCTTGTCCTCTCTCTTGACAGCTGTAGCTATAAAAGAGTTAAATCTGCTGGATCCTTGCCCCGCTGGCCAAATTGAACGGCAGAGCACAGTGATCCAAAACACCCTCCGCAGAAATAAAACAATATATAGAAATGTGCAATACTGGGATTTAATTTTCCCACCACCATCCATTTATATAATACATGAAATGAAGCACAAATTAATTTGCGCCGAGGCTCTAAAGTAACAATGTAATCTCGGTGTTATAGCACAGTTGCAAATGGATTTCTGTCTCTTGTAATTTTATAAGAAGCACTCTAGGGGTCACCTTAAAAGATGTCGCTATTTTTTAAAAGCCAAAACTATCCCGTGGCCTGTCAGCAAAGGGAATCTCTGCAATGCAATCTGTTTTGTGCCATCGATTTGTCCGGTATTGCGCCTTGTCACATGGTTTGCCTGTTAGGTTTTGCTGGTATTGGCAGAGATGACTAATATTATACCCAGATGTCTATAATAAAGTGTGGAGTATCTGCTTACTTGTGCGCAATCTGGTCCTTACAATTTCCTGACCAGTGCAGAATGACTTGAACCCTGCTAAATGTTAAAGGAACAACATTACATTACATGGCACAGCGAGAGTGACGGAGAGAGGGGCTCAGCAGAATATGATGATGCTTCTATTAGTGCCCTCCTGCTGGAGAACATGAAGCAGGTTTCTGCTAATTATACTGGATTGTGACCTCCTCTGATGCCGCATTCATTTTATATTCGTCTGTTCTGTTAGATGTAAACATCTTTACTAAAGACATGATGAAAAATGTTCATTCTAGGATTTTTAAAAGTCAAATGTCTGTTATTTACACTCTGATTGATTGATCAACCCGGTCTCAAAGGAAGGCATATATATAGCACGTGTCATGTGTCATGTGGACGCATTTTAGGCTTTTCGCGTTTTATTTTTATGCCTCGCAACAAAACTACGGTAACGTCTGCAGTTAGACAACAAAACCACTCACTTAGGTTTAGGCAGCAAGACCACTTAGTTAGGTTTAGGAAAAACGTCATGGTTGGGCTTAAAATAAGTATGTAAACTAAGTAAAATACGTACGGAAAACATTTCACAAACATCACTAAAACACGTCAAAAACGTCACTAAAAAGCACTTCACAAATGTAACTCATGTCACTAACGTAACTTACAAAACAAAACCTTGGGCTGAAACGTCACTAAAAACATGTCACAAACGTCACTGAAGAAATACGTCACGAATGTCACTAACGTAACTCACGTAACTCATGTAACTAACCTAAACATTGTGACTAACGTCACAAACGTAACTGATGTAACTTAGAAAAACAAAACACCGGGCTGAAACGTCACTAACGTCACTAACGTCACTAACGTAACTAACGTAACTAACGTCACTAACGTAATTAACGTCACTAACGTCACTAACGTAACTAACGTAACTAACGTCACTAACGTCACTAACGTAACTAACGTAACTAACGTCACTAACGTAACTAACGTAAATAACGTCACTAACGTCACTAACGTCACTAACGTAACTAACGTAAACGTCACTAACGTAAACGTCACTAACGTAACAAACGTAACAAACGTAACTAATGTAACTTACAAAACAAAACATCAGGCTGAAACATCACGTAAAAACACGTCACAAATGTAATTAACGTAACTAACGTCACTAATGTAACTTACAAAACAAAACACCGGTCCTGAACGCCGGTCTCCTGGTTGAAGTCCTGTGTTTGTTGGACCCATCCACCTCCCCTCCTGTCTGCCATAAGCCGTCATTCTCACTTTTTATTCTACGTCACTAGCTCTGAGCGTAGCCTATTTACACAGATGCATTTACACTGCAGTCAGTACAGACTACATGGCGTACAAGTGACAGGCCAAAAGCAAGAATAGCGTTCTTATCGAACGCTAAATGCCTTGCGCATTATCGCGTCAGTCATACGCCTTTTTGTGCTGGATATTACTGTAATACACTGATTTATATACTATAATACACTGATTTATATACAGTAATATAATGTAGGTATCCGGTGATTTCTGATTAAAAAAATGGTTCTCAAGCACTGAAAAGTCATGAGACATTCACGTTTCAAAAAGGCACATCTGATACTTGTCAAGCAGCACCTGTCATGCAACCAGTCGCTGCAGGGCTCTGCCCCACAGCCACCACGTATTCCCTCTTATGCTTCAAATCCACTCAGCATGTCCAGAACTTTTTCCTACGTCACATGAGCCCACCCAGACATCTCCTGGGTCATAACTCAGTACCTAAATTTAGGCAATATATTAAGACGCTCCCCTCTGGAACCCCCCCGATCGTGACTTTTGCCTTTTTTTGGGAGCAAAGCATATAGCGTTTAACGAGAGCCGTCCTTGTGTCGTGTTTAGTTTTCAAATTACCACAAAGACTCGGTGAAGGTCGCTCAGAATACACAATGTGACGTGATTTAAAGAGTGTTTTTCACGACGGTAGCAGTTAAGAGCGCAGCGCTGCCAGAAAACACAGATGACCCACACGGTGTTAAAGCCTCAAAAACAGAGAAAATACAGAACTTTTACAACATATCATTGAAGTTCATTGATAAAAGTTGCATTGTAGACCCCGATAATGCAAAGATAACGTCACTATAAATGACAGATCTGCTTCTGCTTGGAGATGATTTACTGAGTGTGACTGTCCAAATACTGTCGTCCTTCGACCTAAACCCTGCAAGTCTCCAGATCAGATGGCTTGTTAATTTCCTCATTTCAGAGTTATATGGATTTTCCAGTTGCCGCCGTGTTCATAAACAAGCATTTCAGCTGACCCCCCGTCTCTATGTGTCAGCGTTTTCTCTGAAGGAGGAATTTAGAGCTCAGAAAGTTTATAAATAAGCCTTCTATCAAGTTCCACAACAGGTGTGACCCCTGTGTCCTAAAACTGAACACTTTCAGTGGGCGCTTGTAGAAGTGAGGAGGGGGAGGACAAACTGCCTCAAACTGCCTTATCATACAGAAACCTCGCCTCTGTATGTCATAAATGATTTAAAAAAATAATATATCTTTTTTAAATTATGACAAAGTGTTGGAACGACTACACAATAGCAGCTGTAGCGAGGACAGACATGTCAAGTTCTGTCCCTGCCAGGGGAGTTTGAGGCATTCAATGAAGCTTTCAAGGATAAACGCCGTATCAGGTGATACAGTGTGCCCAACAGCACTCAGCATGACACACTGAAAAGAACGCAGCTTGTCCCTATGGTGTTTCAACAAATGCAGTAGGAGGGGGATGGCGGGAGCCTGCCAGGGAAGTTTTCAACACCTATCCTCAGAGTTAAGCAAGCACCCTACTGTTGAAACGGCTCCCACTGTTGCTCAAGGTGCAAACAGGCAAAGAACAACTTAATGGGAGTTTAAAAACAGAATTCAAATGTGGAATACAGCTGCATTTGGGGAAGAGTTACCAATAATGGATGCACAGATATCGATACCGGATAGACTGACTCAAATACCAGGCTTGCGTCGGGTTGCGAGGTTTCTTTCACAACAATAACCGGCTCGCTGTACATTATCCCTTACTTATGTGTTACATGTTGTCTTGCAAAGTCAGGAAAGAAATGTTTAAGTCAAGCACGATGTTGCCTTACACACAGTTAGCAACTCCGGTGTCTGAAAAGTGCCTTAAACCTGCATTCTTTCTAACAGCCAGCAGGGGGCGACTCCTCTGGTTGCTAAAAGAAGTCTGATTGTATAGAAGTCTATGAGAAAATGAGCCTACTTCTCACTTGATTTATTACCTCAGTAAACATTGTAAACATGAGTTTATGGTCTCAATCGCTAGTTTCAAGTCTTCTTCAATACAACATGATGTTCATTTAGTCAATAATGGTCCAATTTAGAGTCAAATAGACCATAAAGCAGGGGATGCTTTAGGGCAGGGCTACCTTGTGATTGACAGGTCGCTACCACGGCGTTGTCTGGTCTGGGAGTTGTCTGAGTTTTTGTCTTACAACTTTAACTCTTTCACAGCGTGTTTTCAGTTCATGAAAGTTAATTATAACCTTTTTGGTCGCCTATAAATGTCTTATTCTGCATTTGGTTGTACTTAGCTCCACCTTCTTGTGTCACTTCTGGTTGCAAAAAAACCAAGATGGCGCCAATCCACAAACCAACGGGTGACGACACGGTGACTACGTCCACTTCTTGTATAAAGTTTATGGTGTCACATGATCAAAATGTTTTCCTCCCATAGAAACAACCCGATATCACATCAAAGGGTGTAATAGACCTGCCTGTCCACCAGAGGATAGCATGTCAGTGCCACGTTTTGCCTCGCCGAGACGTGAATAAAACATGTGTGTATGAAGGTGCAGTAGTCTACCAGCAGAGGGCAACAAAAACACTTAGTTAGGTTTAGGAAAAAACGTCACGATTGGCCTTAAAATAAGTGCATAAACTAAGTAAAATACGTACAAAAACGACATAATATAAGTACGGAAAACATGTCACTAATGTAACTTACAAAACAAAACACCGGTCTCCCGGTTGAAAGGTTCAGTTTCTGTGTCTGTGTTTTCGTGGCGACGGCCAAAAAGCCAAAAAGTGAGGCCTCAAAAAGGCAGTCCACAAACCAACGGGTGACGTCACGGTGACTACGTCCATTTCTTATATACAGTCTATGCTTACTTCCACTCAGTGAGGCATACAGCTTATTAATTAAACACTGGTATCAGGTCGGTAATCGGTATCAGCCGATACCCAAAGCCCAGGTGTTGTAACGGTATCGGGACTGAAAAAGACGGATCGGAGCATCCCTTGTTACCAATATGCAGCCTATAATATAACAATATTATCATCCAGGGCAAACCACAGAGGACAGAGGATGTACAGCACTTTCCCAAAAATGGGCCTTTTTTTACGAAAATGATAAAACAAGTACTTCATTTGAGCAATTTTCTAACCTCCAGCAGGAATAAATAGGATTGCTCAGTTGCCAGGCGTCAAGTGGAGCACAGGTGTGCCTGCATGCATCTGTTAATGACACCTGGAGTAACTCCAGTAACCCGGAGAGATTATTAAGAAAAAACAAAAACAACAACACAAAACTGTGAAGCCTTTTTTTCTCATACATTTCTCACGCTTTGATTTCAACACAAGCAGGGAAAGTTGTGAAAAATTGAATGTGGAAGGAGGCGTCAGATCCCGAGGGAATAATTATGGTCAATCATGAAACTTTATCACAGCGTGAGACAAACAAGAGTGACGAAGCTGATTGTTTAAATACAGTCTAAATAAAGACGCTCAGTCATGTGTAACTGATTTACTCCTCAGTTATACTCTTTCCTATCACACGTTTCACATTTCACATAGTGTATATAAATGTGCCATATTTGAATAAAGTCAAAACATTAAGTTCATGAAGTTCATGAAGTTCATGGCGTGGAGTAAGGTTAACATGTACTGTATGTACATTACAGTACAGTCGTAGAGAAACCGGCCTAAAACCAGTTTAACAACATTTCTACCTCTGAAGCAGTTCAACTGAACATACTGGAAAATGATTTTGACATGAATTCATGGTGCACCTCGTATGTGAGTGGCAGCAAAGTGCTGGATGTTACGTGATAGCTCCTTTTTTGCCTCACGATGAGTGGCGACAGGGGGGGTCTAACTCGCCATTTTATTTACCACAACATCGCTGGTATGAGAAATAAGAGACGATGGGTAATGGTGGGTAAAATGTGCTCCTCCGTGTCATTCCCATGTCCTTAAACGTCCCTCCCTGTCCCCTGTCAACCGAGAGCAGTCTCAGAATTAGGTGCAGGTGAGCCAAGAATGAAAGCTGGCTGGATTACTTTACATTATTTCAATCAATTATTCAAATGTTCCTCGTTGCCTTCATGATGGCTTGACGAGGCATGCCAAATAATGATCCCTCCCCGCGCGCACAAGTGAGGACACACGCTAACCCTAAACGGAGGAGGAAACGTTCACAACAACAACAACAGCGAAACATTAACTTATGTCCTGTTGATTGAGCCAAACTGCGGAGAGCTGCCGGGGTCAGGTTGACCCGTGTGTTGCATTTTAAAGTCACCGTCGTCACAGATAAGCAGCTGAAGCACGGCGGAATAAGTATAGCCAAGCAAGCAGCGAAGAGGAACAGGGTACCCTTTGTCCCAGACTGTGACTTTAAAGAGTGTCAAAAGCTAATAAATATTTTAGAATTAGGTGTGTGTCAGGGGCAGGCCCACTCTATCAGGCGTCTGCTCTGTTTACTCTCCCAGGGAAACAGGTGCAGCCACATGAAGGAGAATTTCATTTCAAAAATAGCATTTAGCATTTTACTCCTCCTGGAGGCCTTCTCTGAGAGAAATTCTCATGTAATCATACACCGCGGTTACTGAAAAACTTCTGAAGTTGATCCACTAAGACATATGGTGTCTTAGGGAGGGGAGGAGCCGCAGGGGCTTGAGGGACGCAAATAGGATTTAAGATGTTTGGTTTGTGATTATTTGCAAGGGGCACATTTCTGTTAACAACTACGTGAAATGACTTGTTTTGCTGTTTCATAATCCAGGTCTTAAAAGCAATAGTGTGCCGTAAAAATGTATAAAACAAACTATGATACATGTGGTGTTGAAATTTTCCATTGAAACAAAATATTAAAGCTTCACAATGTCTAGGGCTGCAAGTAATGATTCTTGATTAATCGATTAGTTGTTTGGTCTAGAAAATGTCAGAAAATGGTGGAAAATATCAGTATTCAGTATTTTCAGTAATCAGTGTTTCCCAAAGCTCAAGATGACGTCGTCCACAACTCAAAGATATTCAGTTTACTGTCATAATGGAGTAAAGAAATCAGAATATATTCATATTTAAGAAGCTGAAAATAAATAATTTTGCCCGTTACAACCTCCAAATATCGAATAGTGACAAGCCGTCAGATTTTTAAGAGGTTAACTAAGAATTACAAGTTGTGTTAATGTGTTAAAGAAATTGTGTTAATGTGTTATATATTAATTTATTTGTCTTCCTTTAGGGGCTGCAAATTCCGATTATGTTTATTTTTCATATATCTTCCTGATTATCGATTAGTAGTTTGGTCTATAAAATGTCAAAAAATAGTGAAACGTGTCGATCAGTGTTTCCCGAAGCCCAAGATGACGTCCTCAAATGTCTTGTTTTGTCCACAACTCAAAGACATTCAGTTTACTGTCATAATGGAATAAAGAAACCAGAAAGTATTCACATTTCAGAAGCTGAAGAAGACCTTTTTTCTAAACTGATTAATCGCTTATCAAAATAGTTGGTGATTAATGTAATAGAGAGGTGAAGTCCCACCCCTCCCGGTCGAACACCATGGGACCTTATTTCAGAAAATATATGTACGGTAGTCAACGACGAGAGACAAATGTTTCTTGATCCAGTTTGAATTACGCCGTGAATCACACACATGATGTTCGTCAATTTAAAAGATAATTTTGCAAGTCAAGAAAGTCGCAATAAATGTCACCAACAAGATAGCTATCTTACCTATGTTCCACGCACAAATGTAACGTTATCTGACCTGATGTATTTTATCCAGCGACTCCTGGTTTTTTATCTGGCGGGAAGCGAAAAAACGAAGGAGACCCATTGATGGTGTGAGTTCATCCCAGTAGGAAACACACAGACATCGTAGCTTCAGAGAGAGAGACGTCACTACGACACTTTTGGGTGCGTCGTCTTTCTGATTTTGTATTTTCACAGTCTGATGCTTCAACAGTTTTACAACAAACTGCGACTTTCTTGACTTGCAAAATTATCTTTTAAATTGACAAACATCATATGTGTGATTCACGGAGCAATTCAAACGAGATCAAAGAAATATTTGTCTCTCCGTTGATTATTTGATCTGAAATAAGGTCCCGTGGTGATCCACCGGAAGAGGCGGGACTATCGGTTAATCGTTGCAGCTCTATCGTCGTCTATTACGGTATTGTAATATCTTCATCATCTTCCTGAGATGGCTTTGTGGAGAGAGAGAGAGAGAGAGAGAGAGAGAGTCTGTTTGTTTTCATCATTAGAGGAGCGTGCTGTCTCCTGAACATCCAGGTCGAGCTCACACTCCCTCTGAGCCGTTGCATCTTATTTTTTTATTTTTTTTTGTTTTTCCATTCGCGTCATCAAATGCTGCCTGCAACATAATGAGAGATGTGGCAATTAATTTTCTTTTAATCAAGGTCGAAATGAAGTAAATTGGTGCAGCTTGGCGAGCCCTCATTTTCTATTTTTGCAGTGATGCAAAACAAATACGATAAAATTATGGCCCTCCTCACCTTCTGTAATTAGAAAGCATGAATGATCAGAGGGAGATGATATGTACTATACGGTGGCTCCGACGATGCCTCTCTCCCCCCCAGAGATCAGATTTCAGCTCTTTTGAAACAGATGACCATGTTTTCCTCCCCTCGCCTCCCTTATTTGTCTGTTCTCTTCTCCCTCTGTTGGAGTTACAGACAGAGGGAGCAGCTCAACATGACATTGACTGCAATGTTGTTGTATGCCTCTCAAATCTTATTAAAGACCACAGCTGTGAAAGACCTTGCTGACTCATACACATTTCTATTAACTACGTTGTTTCAGTGGCCCCTCCAAGCTGATTAGGAATTTATTAAAATTAGATTTTACCTGGGCATCTTATCATCACCATATGGTGCGGTGACCAGCCTGCTGCAGAAGAACACAGCTTCTGTAAGGATTTATTTTAAAGTGATAGCTCTTTCCTGCTATAATGAACACTGAGCACATTGAGTACATCTCAATTTACTGTTTTGGATTTAAAAATCTCAGAATGTACAGTAGTTAAAGGTACTAAATGCAAGATTGGGAGCATATCTATTGCTTTCGTACGGCTCTAAACTACGGTGGCTCCAGCTAACCATGGATGTGTTAAGAGAACTGGATACACCGTTGGTCGGGACGGCGTTATCAGCTGTAACCGCCGTATGAGAACAGTGCAACGCGGCGAACGTGAGCCAGTTAGGCACTAGAAGGACGCACGGCCGGCCCGGCTATGTCAATAAAACACGGAGAAGTTTAGATTACAACACACACAGAAAGAGAATGACTTCATCCTCTGCTCAGGCATCACTCCTCTATATCTTTACATAGCAAATAGTTGTTTGCTGCTATATTAACGCTCTGGATGTTGTATAGAGAACCTTTAAGATTGGTGCGATACTGCAGTTTTTATGAAGGACCCACACCTTAATTTCCTGTTGGAAGTGATTGAGGAAGTAGCCACCTACCTCTCATTGTCCGCTGCCTAAACAAGTAAATAGCTTAGATGAAGGAAAAACATCACCCTGGGATGAAAAGACAAAGGTTCAAGGTTCTGTGTATTTAATTTGGTACAAAATAAGGAAATATAGGAGAGAATATCTTCTTTACAACGCCATATTTCTTGGAGGTCACCAAGAATTCATGCTTATCCCTGAAGTTTGACAGAAAGAGTGATTCACTGGCCGAGGCATTTCAGCTCTTGCCCTCTGCTGCTCATGTGCCGCGTACATCTGTCACACCAAATGTGCCTCCGCAAGGCCTCAAACACGAGGTGCACACAGTGTTGAAACGCACTGGAAAAATATATACAAAGGCCCGTTCGAGCAATAGCTCTAAGTCAGCACAGTGAGAGGTGGGTATATGGCGACAGCTGTCCAATCTTCCCCTCGCCACCCCCCTCCCTCTCTTCCTCCCTCACCAGCCACCATCACTTTTCAAAAATGCTCCCTGTTTACCATACATAGGCAGCTGCCACCACCGTTAACTTCCATAAGACAGCCACCTGCTAAAGGACATTTGTACATGTCTTTATTTAATTAAGGTGAATGCCAGTTCATCTGCCCCCTCATGCAATGTGACTGAAAATGAGTCGACCTTGATGAGGAGGATCCTGAGCGGGTTGGAGGCTCGTGGCGTGCGTGCGTCTTCTTCCTCAATCAAAAATGTCACAAAAATGGTGTTTTTGCAACCCAACTTATGTGTGACACTACAGCCAGATGCATACAGTAGTGAATTTGACCACCAAACTTTTTTAATACCATGGAACATTTTATATGTGATGAAAAATCCACACATAGCACTATTCCATTAAAACATTATTAAAACGTCACGCCCATGTTTAACTGTGGCCTACAAATATCACTTACTTTCAGAGTGAAACCTGAGCTTGTTTTGATGAACATAAAACAGGTATTTTTGGGGCTGGTGCTGGCACACAACACACAGGGCTCCTGGCCAAGGCTAAGTCTTTATTTAATGTAATTTAGTCTTGAAAAGCTGGTAGGTTGTGGTTCGAATGCACAATCTTATTTCAAACCACTGTATACCAGGAGCTGCTTTACAGCTATTTTAGAAATCTGTGCAAAAACACTGCAGAATATGAGCGGATCTGCTATCACATGAGTGTGTGCCAACAACAGCAGCTGCAACGACGGTTCATTTTGGGCTACTACAAAATGCTCTACTTGCTCTAATTTACTTTATTTGTGTGTGCACACCTGGGCAACTCTAAAGGCACATTAGTTGAGAATCACTCCACCGGATGTTTGGTGAGGCTTTTTAAAGGAACAGTCTGAAAGACATTTTGGAAAATGTGCAATCCGATTACAAGTTCAATATCAGTTTCATCTCAGTGTGTCCAGCCCTGAGACAGGTCAAGCCAGGACGTGTTTAGACCAGCAGACGGGGGTAACAGCTGCCCTAGTGAAAACTCAGAAGCTATATGTTGAATGTCTTTTTTAAAAATGTAGAGATAGACAATTGAGATATTGTGGCTTTAGGAGCAGTTGTGTGTCGGAGCTATTTCTTGACCAACAGCTGCTGGAAAGCTGTGACTGTACACCATCACCTCAAAAGGCCTTTCTTCATAGTTTGAGTCGTTTTGATAGTGACCAGCTTTAAATACCTACAGTCAAATTAGAAGATTGATATACTGTATATATATATATAAGGCTGTTAATCTTTTAAAATATTGAATCGCAATAAATTGCACACTTTTTTATCTGTTCAAAATGTACCTTGAGGGAAAATTTGTCAAGTATTTAATACTCTTATCAACAAGAGAGTGGACAAATATGCTTTCTTTATGTAAATGTATGTATATATTAATTATTGGAAATCAATTAACAACACTACAACATTAAACAACATTAAACAATAACAGATATTATCCAGAAACCCTCACAGGTACTGCATTTAGCATAAAAAAAAATGCTCAAATCACAACATGGCAAACTGCAGCCCAACAGACAACAACAGCTGTCAGTGTGTCAGTGTGCTGACTTGACTATGACTTGTCCCAAACTGCATGTGATTATCATAAAGTGGGCATGTCTGTAAAGGGGAGACTCGTGGGTACCCATTAAACCCATTTCATTCACATATCTTGAGGTCAGAGGTCAAGGGACCGCTTTGAAAATGGCCATGAAAGTATTTCCTCGCCCTAAATTTAGAGCAAGTTTGAAGCGTTATTTCACCTCCTTCACGACAAGCTAGTATGCTAGTATTATGGTTAATGGTAGTGTGTGGTTGGTACCAATGGATTCCTTAGGTTTTCTAGTTTAATATGATGCCAGTATCTCCACTCTAGTTTTGAAGCTGAGCCCGTTACAACATGTGTGAAAGAAATTGGTGGCTTTAAAACGAATTTGCGTTAACGCGTTATTATTGACCGTCAAACCATGATGCTTTTTTACTAAACCTAACAAAGTAGTTTTGTTTCATTTTGTTTCAATTTAAAACGTTAATCACGTGTTTAAAACTGTTTAAAAGTAGGGCTGTAAATCACAACTTTCATCAAGATACGATATTATATCATTTCTTTGGACAATGATTTGATATTTGCTGATCTATATGAGACAATCCATTTAACACAATCAGTCACATTTATATCCACTCACAAAAAGCAACTAAAATATGATTTGACAATTTTATTACTGTGCTCTTCCAGACATTTAAATGAAAAGCAATCTATTTTTTTTAATAAAAAGATGATATATATTGATATTTTCCCTTTGCATCTTTGAGATTGTTGATCATTGAACAGGTATATCTATTAAGATCAATGCATCGTTACACTCCTATTTAAAAGTGCGACGTAATCCGGGACAAAATGTGTTTCCCTCCAAACACAACTGCTGTTTAGTTGTATGGGAATGTAATATTGTAGGAGGTTGTTTATCAAGAGTGTTTCTATTATATCCTTTTGACATCCTGCTAATATATATAAATCTGACTTTACCAGAGCATCAAAGCTATGTACAGTATATTCTCTCAGGATGAAATGAAACCCTTTAGTTTAACCAAACTGCATGTCTTTTCTAACCTTGGACCGCCATGTGATTAGCTTTTAATGTTTTATAATTAGTAGTACCAATGGCAACGAGAGTCAGCAGGGCAGAGGTGGGGTGGGTACGCCCTTGAGAGCAGGGCCTTATGAATCAACGGCTGGCGATAAATGGACTGGATCATTACTGAATCAAGTGATCTGCAGAATAATCTATTGATTTTCTGGTCTTTCTTACTTCTTTATTATTCTGTATCACAGTATTGCAACATCAGGAGGAACCCACTGATGGATGGGATGCTTGGACCTCTGCAGTGACCGTGGGGGGTTTCTGCTTAAGAACGTAGTATATATAACACATTCCAGGGTACCGGGCATAAAATATATACAGTGACACGTAGATTTATGCATCATAAGGTGGGCTTTTTTTAAATTTACCACTGACATTCTTGACTATATAAAGAACATTAACGTTTTTGAGTTAAGTCATGTCAATGTTTGAAGTGGCTGTTAAATATGTGCACTTTATAACAGCATACAGCCACAGATAATAAGAGATGTGAAAGAGCCCTACAATATTTATTAAACCGATTTTTTTTAAAGCTGAATTTATTCAAATCTAATATTATTCAGCCTAACCTTGAATTTCATTTAAATTTTGGGTTCAAATGCTGCGCAAAGGTTTAAATGGGACGTGTTTCTGATGTGTTTATAATATGACAAATCACATTAAAGGTCCCATATTATAAAAAAAGTGAGATTGTCATGTCTGTTATAGTATAAAGCAGGTTTAAGAGCTTTATAAATACTGTGAAACTATTGAAACGTTCAATATACGGAGAAATATACGCACAGCCTGTATTCAGAAATAGTGCGTCAGGATTTCTGTCCATTTGTGATGTCACAAATATACAATATTTACACCGTTTTACGGTTTTAAACGTAAACATTCTTAATGTGCCCCGGTTTATTTGCGGTTGCAGTGTATGTGAATGACATCACAGCAGACAGGAAGTAAACATGGACCCAAACTGTTGCCTAGCAACGCAATTCCGTTGAAATGAGCTAAAACGGAGCGTTTCAGACAGAGGATAAATACAGGCATGTTCAGGCAGACAGCATGAGGAAAAAAAATATATTTTTTTAACATTACAGCATGTAAACATGTTCTAGTAGAAACACAAAATACAAGTATGAACCTGAAAATGAGCACAATATGGGACCTTTAACAAATATCCTAAATGTATTGGAAGCAGTAGGCCACAATCCTTGAATCCTAAACGCTACAAGGAAGGTAGAGATTAAAGCACTGTCTACCTTGTTAGTTGACTTTGCTATCGATCCTTCTCGATTCTTTATTATGTACAACAGGACACATCACAAAACTGCTAATTGGCAATAATCTGTTTGTCAATAGTTCACGAGACTGCAGAATTTAGATAAGGAAAGTTCAAGTTTAAAATACATTATCACAGCCCCACTATTCCTGTGGGCTTTGCTCCTGGAATACCTTCAAGGAGTCTCATGCTCAGAATATTTTACAGTAAATTATTGATGTACGGTAGGCGGTAGGAAAGGTGAGAGCGAAGGAAAACAAAGAGAGGAGGTGACATTAGGGCTCTGCCAATAGGAAGGGGAAACTTTAAATGGACTCTGGAAAACACTGTATATATATATATATATATATATATATATATATATATATATAGTTGATTAACACAGAAGTGCAATCCTTGTGAAATTATAGAGGACATGTTTTAATTTAAAGTTTGAAACAATGCATAAATATCAATTATGCCACTAAAATAATCATGTTAACTTCAAATGATTAATGGCTGATTAATCACAGTCAAACCGTGATTGGACCTGAGAACCTTAAAGCTGCACTAACTCATATTTTGTACATAAACAACGGATAAAATGTGTACCGTGAAAGGGGTAAAGAACTCACAGAGTTCGGAGCGTTTTAGCTGCGAAACAGTTGGATATTCAACCTAGGGATTTGGTGGAGACCAAAACAGAGCTAAAAGGAGAGATTGGATTCATCACGTCCAGAAATACCACGAGATATACAAATGCCAATGTCGCTATGTGTCTGCTGAGTGTGTAAATAGTCGGGCTGTCGTGAATATTTGGGCTTCGAGGCTTCGGTGAGTAATATTCGAAGGTATTCGAAGATTCAAAGCATTCAGCTCAGCGCTAGTAAACAGGCCACTGGTTGCAAATACGTTGGTGTTTACAGCTCTGCCCGAAAAAAACCCCAATCATTTTATTTGCTTTAAGAAAGTAATTTAACATAACCTTAAAGCTGCTAAATGTGAGATTGGGAGCATTTTTATTGCCTCCGCCCAGCTCTCAACATGGCGATGGCTGGGCTGGTTGCTCATAGCTAACGGTGCTAACACTGCTAACAATGAAAACAACTGACACACATCTGACAGAGCTAATGGTGTTAACCCCGGCGGAAACCCGGCCCTAATACTCCGTCGTAGATTTAAGTCTCGTAATATTCCGACTTTTTTTTCTCGTAAAGTTATGACTTTATTATCGGAATATTGTGACTTTACTCGTAATATTCCGACATTTTTTCTCGTTAAGTTATAACTTTATCCTCGTAATATTCTGACTTTATTCTCGAAATCTGACATTTATTTTTTCCCCTCAATGTGGCCCTAATACTCCGGTCATAGATTTAAGTCAAGGATTTAAGTAGATTTAAGTAACGAGAAAAAAAGTTGTAATATTATGAGACTTTTTTTCTTGTTAAGTTATGACTTTATTCTTATTAAATTACGACTTTTTTTTCTCTTAATATTATGACTTTATTCTCAAAATCACAGATTTTTTTCTCTCATAATATTATAACCTTTTTCTCGTAAAGTTACTACTATTTTTCTCATAATATTACGATTAAATTTTTTCTCGTAAAGTTATGACTTTATTCTCATAATATTACGATTTAATTTTTTCTCGTAAAGTTATGACTTTATTCTCATAATATTAAGACTTTTTTCTTATAATGTTATGACTTTATTCTTGCAATCTCAGATTTATTTTTCCCCTCAATGTGGCCCTAATACTCCGTCGTAATATCTACTTTGTTAGCTGATAATATATTAAAATATCTGTCTTCATTAATTAAAAACCCCTCTGAAATAAAACATATTAACAGAGTGTTTTAACAGTCTGTCAGCTGTCAGACTTCACACCATCACACTGAACTCCAGTCCGGGTTTTCCCTCCATCACCTGCTTCACCGACAAATTCAATTAAGCTCCTGTTCCCACCCGGAGCCGGTCTCCAGGGCACATCTTCCGGCCGACTCGCGCTGGAACAAATTAGAAAATGCTACAAATAAAAAACCCGAAAAACTGAAGAAAAAAAAGAAACAATGTTGCAACTTTATATGAATGAAAGCTCCAAATCGACATCCGGCATAAACACACACACACTCACACACACAGCTTCAGGTGGGAAGTCACCGAGGAGAAGCAGAGAAGAAGTAAAAACCTCAGGTAAGAGTTTTCCTTTTACCTCTCTTCAACTACAGAACAGGCTCATTTACTAACACATCATTCAGTGCGTAGAGAGACATGTGAAGTGATAAAGTGACGCTGGAAACGAGCAGTTTAATGACAGTAAGAGGACGGAGACGGAGACTTGACGTGTCGGTAAAACCGGAGTGAGTCCGGAGTCTCGACGCAGCAGCCTCCAGCAGCAGGTCTGGAGCGACTCACAATCAGTCTGTTAGAAAGCCCTGCAGAGAAATGCTCCATGCATTTACTAAAAACTATATTAATTCACACATTTCATTTCATTTAAAACCTTCAAACAACTGCAGGCGACCAAAAAGCTGCTGCAAAGTGAACACAGATAGAGGTGCAACTTTTCCTCCCTCCTCTCTCTCAGTTTACTCTCATATATATCTCAATATAAAATCATTAAAAACAACATTAATATGAGCTATTTTATTTTATTCCACACCTACATTATATATGTGTTTTTACTGTCCGATGACACTTCTCCAAATGCGTCAAGAATAAGCGACTTTTGTTTTTTTTTTGTGGAGAAAAACTTAGTGAAACTCTTCTGGTTGCATCTAAACAGGTAGTAGCTTTAAACACGTACAGCTTTAAACACAGTATCATTTACAGTAAGCAGCAGCAGCAGCAGCAGGTCTGCAGGTCTGGAGCGACTCCTAGTCAGTCTGTTAGACAGCCCTGCAGAGAAATGCTCCATGCATTCACTACAAACTGTATTAATTCACACAACAGTTTCATTTAAAGCCTTCAAAACAACCTGCAGGCGACCAAAAAGCTGCTGCAAAGTGAACACAGATATTGGTGCAACTTTTCCCTCCTCTCTCAGTTTACTCAATAGCTCAATATAAAAGCATAAAAAGGTATTTACACAAGGAGAATTACTGGAGAGTCATTGGGTTTTTATATATAGCACTTTTAAAGACCTGATTGCTTTTATACTGCTTTTACTCTGTTAATATCCACTCTTTATTGTGCTGCACCATCGCACTTTGTTCACTGTGTTATGTTCTATGACTGTTTTTGTATGTCTGTGTTTGCACCTTGGTCAGTGAGCAACGACATTTCGTTTTAACCAAAATTAGAAATGTATTATTATTTATTATTATTAACCATGTACTTTGTATGTGGAAAAATGACAATAAAGTTGAAATTGAACTTGATCTTGATAAAAAAACAGCACTGATATGAGCTAGTTTATTTTATTCCACCCCTACATTATATATATATTACTGTCTGATGACACTTCTCCAAATGCATAATGAATAAGAGACTTTTGGGTGAGCCGGAAGCGCAGGTTTTTTTGTTTTTTTTTTGTAGAGAAAAACTTAGTGAAACTCTTCTGGTTGCATCTAAACAGGTAGTAGACTTTAAACACAGTATCATTTACAGTAAATAAGAGGAAGTATACTATAAATGAAATCAATATTCAGAGCATGAAAATGAGGAAGTTGTGCTGTTGAAGATTAAATGACTTTTTAAATGAAAATCTTTATCTTGCATGTGTGCACTATATATATTAAATGGGGCTGTATAACCTGCTAAATGCATTACAACATTTCTTATTTATTTTAGTTATTCTAAATAAATATCACATTATTATTAAACCGTTTGGAAAACCTGATAATTTACCTCAAATGTTGTGCAAACTATCGGCAGGTTACACACCTCACACACACACTCTGTATTTGCTATGGTAAATAAGATTTATCTGCATCAGTGGCTGTAGGGCAGCTTTTCGGACAGTCTGTTTAAAAACACTGTATGTATCCTTTGTGTTTGGTTAGTTGTGATCTCTACAAAAACACCACTTTGATTGATGATTCAGTGCGTATTTTACTTGGTTTACGTACTTATTTTAAAGCCCAACCAAAGTGGTTTTGTTGCCTAAACCTAAACTGCGGATGTTACCGTAGTTTTGTTGCATGGCGGTGTAAAAAATTAGAGCTGCAACGAATAATCAGCTATTAAATTAATCGGCAACTATTTAGATAGTTGATTAATCAGTGTTATCATCATCGTCTTTATTAAACCGTCTGGAAAACCTGATAATTTGCCTCAAATGTTGTGCAAACTGTGGCAGGTTCCACACCTCTCTGACACCACACACTCTGTATTTGCTCTATGGTAAATAAGACTTCTCTGCATCAGTGGCTTCAAGGCATGTTTTCTGGCAATCTGTTTAAAAACACTGTATGTATCCTGCATGTTTGGTTAGTTGTGATCTCTACAAAAAACAGAGATTTAATTTAACACGCTTTTATAAAAGGGCCACTGTTGGTTCTCTGGTGAATGTATAAAACGTCTGCGCTTCGCCATTGTGTTTGTTATTATTCTCAGGGATGAAGATGAGAACAGGAATAGATCACTGGCACTTTAAACATTAGTGACGTGTTCTTTAGTGAAGTTTGTGACGTGTTTTCCGTAGTTATGTTACGTTGTTTCAGTACGAATTTTACTTGGTTTACGTACTTATTTAAAGCCCAAACCTAACTGCGGATGTTACCGTAGTTTTGTTGCATGGCGCACAAATGACACACGATAAGCGCTGTACAAATTAGAGCTGCAACAAATAATCAGCTATTAAATTAATCGCCAACTTTTAATTGGTTTGGAAAGCCTGATAATTTGCCTCAAATGTTGTGCAAACTATTGGCAGGTTACACTCCTCTCTGACACCGCACACACTCTGTATTTGCTATGGTAAATAAGATTTATCTGCATCTGTGGCTCTAGGGCAGGTTTTGTGACAATCTGTTTAAAAACACTGTATGTATCCTGCATGTTTGGTTAGTTGTGATCTCTAGTCTCTAGTCTCTTTAGTGAAGTTTGTGGTGTGTTTTCCGTAGTTATGTTACATGGTTTATGTACTTATTTTAAGCCCAAACATGATGTTTTCCCAAAACTGCGGATGTGACCGTAGTTTTGTTGCATGGCGGTGTACAAATGACACACGATAAGCAGTGCAACGAATAATCAGCTATCAAATTAATCGCCAACTATTTTGATAATCGATTAATCAGTTTCATCATTATTATTAAACCGTTTGGAAAACCTGATAATTTGCCTCAAATGTTGTGCAAACTGTGGCAGGTTACACCTCTCTGACACCACACACTCTATTTGCTTTATGGTAAATAACCTTTATCTGCATCAGTGGCTGTAAGGCAGGTTTTTCTGACTCCCACCTACTGTAGAACAAACAATCTGTTTAAAAACACTGTATGTATCCTGCGTGTTTGGTTAGTTGTGATCTCTACAAAAACACCACTTTGGTGTGAGATTTAATTTAACACGCTTTTGTAAAAGGGTCACTGTCGGTTCTCTGGTGAATGTATAAAACGTCTGCGCTTGTGTGCACGCCATTGTGTTTGTTATTATTCTCAGGGATGAAGATGAGGACAGGAATAGATCACTGGCACTTTAAACCCGGAGTTCTCATATTCTCGCCGGATCTTTCTCCTTTGCTAATTATTGTGTTGTTTTCAGAGCAAATATGTCATATCCATGGCGACCAGGCAGGTTTATTGTCTCTCCCGTGCAATAGCTCACAAAAGTAATTAATTATCCTTTTTTTTCTCTCTCTCTCTCTCTCTCCCTCTCTCTCTCTCTCCCTCTCTCTCTCTCCTGTCCTTGGTTAAACAGATCATTCATGGAAAGCCATCTTCTATATTAAAAATGCCACTGCTAGTACAACACAAGGTAAACATCAAAGTTTTCAATTTTATGTCCCTTTTTGTGCTTTTTGTCTCACAAATTGATGTAAAAAGAGGCATTATGCGCGCAGTGTGTGTGTGTTTGTGCTTTTGAGGTATTTTCCATAATACCCTCATAATGCAGCAGCTGTGCAGCCTAACTGTTGCAGATGTATTCATGCATGCAAAGCAAGCACACACTTGACACTTAAACAGAGCGAGCTTTAAAAAACACATGTTTAGACATGAAATCTGCTTGCATTTCGTGTGATTTGAATAGCAAGCGTTAGCCACACTAAAGATAAGTTTACCCCAAAATAATAACCAGTAGCAGGTGACACGCTACGTGGTACAACAGTTCACCTCAGTGCACTGCAGCGTGTGTTGTGCATCAGTGGCGGCTGGTGACCCCACGACGTCATGTTATTTTACACTAGTTGGCTACTTTCTTTCTTTATTAAACAAAAGAACATACACTCTGTAAAAATCCGATTTTTCACAGGAGTTTTATTTTGAAATACGCATTGCATTGTGGGAACAAGAACCTCCGCTAGTGCTAAAGATGGAAGAGGCAGAGATCGTCACATGAAAGTTTATGCAAAGTTTAGTTCAGATTTGGAGAAAGCTTTCTCACACCTCTGTGGTAAAGAAAATGTATGTCTGACCAAAATGATCTCAACGTTAGCTCAGTTTCGTTTTAGTTGGAGAGCTGTTTTGTTGTTTAATTCAGAAAATGTCTGTAAACTTAGCAGAAAATGTGCTGGTAATTTTCTGCCAGGACATTATCTTGTTTTCTTAGAGTGTAATACACATTCAGTATAAAAATAACAGAAGAGCCAGGGGTATATCACACTGAACAAAAATATGTAAACGTACATATAGGCCTATTGAATGTCTTAATAGCATTTTTTTTAGTCAAATTAGAAAGTGGTTTCATATATTGCTCAACAAGAAAACAACAAAATAAGGTATTTATTGTTTGAATTCCTATCAATTAATTAAAGATTAAAAGAATACATATAATTTTTTTTATAAGAAATTATTGTTTGTGGATTTTTGAAGACCACATTTTCCCATAATCATGTCTTTAAAGATATGATCAATGACAAAATATGCAAAGGTCTTTTATCATTTCTGCATGTCGTGATTGACGGTAACATTTATGAATAACTTTCAAGGACACTTCCTTAACTTTATTCAGGTATCATAAATACCTAATAGGTAATAGCCTATATAAAATGTACAAATTCCAATATGCCATGATGACATATCCACATCTCTTTGAAACAGGGCAGGTATGGCTCTATTATTATTATCATTATTTTTGGGATATGGTGAGAAACACATTCTTCCTACTGAGGGAGTCAGCTGGGTTGAGGATATCTCTATTTTCTTATTAAGCAGTAAAACAACGACTTACAAGATTTCTAAATAACAATCGCTGCAGGCTCTTCATGGGGAGTGAACCTGGCGTTATAAAATAGAGCCTCCTCTTCCTCCATGTGGACCAGCCACCACCGTAATGTACATGCACTTCTGTCACACAGAGAGCTGATCAGTTGAAGCAGTTTCCAGCTCTTCATCCCGCGTGCCCCCTCGGTGTAACTCTGGAATGTGACGGCGTGCGTCTGCTGTCCGAAGGTCCATCTCTCGCTGGACGCCGGCCAGCCTTCGCTGTCAGGCTGCTGGTGCAGGTTCTCATCTCTCTTCGGCATTGATGAGACAGTGCAATATCCATCTGTCAAACATACTGCCCTCTCTTTGCGCTCCCTGCCTTTCCTTCTTTCATAATTTCTCACCGTCACTACGAGGTGAAAGTAGCGCTCCGTAAATCTCCCCGAGCTCGCAGAGATGCTTATTTGTGCTGTTTTTAATTTGGTTTGTGTGTATTTAGCTCAGTGTCCTCTAGGCCTTTTGATTGTCTCTCTCTCTCTCTCTTTAAAAAGGCACTTGAATTGTTGCCTGTAGTGCCGCGCTCCTGGTTCACTCCACTATTTGAGAATCTCATTGGTTAATCAGCGTGCGATGCCTCCGACGTTCTTATTTCCTGCAGCCCTATCAGTCAGTGAAATGCCTCATGTCTCATAAGTACCCATCTGCATCTGTCAAGGGGTGTGTAGAATTAAACCCATGTGTATTCCTTCTCTGTTTGACCTTGGCGGTGGACCTCAGGTCTTTGATGTCAAATAAGCGTCAGTAATCCCAGGCGGCGTTTGACAGGCTTCAGGAGCCATTACTTTTGTTTCCCAGCCCATAAGCTTTATCAATTGCCCCCTCGGTGTAATGATTTTGTATACAAATCCACACAACCGTAGTGTTAAAAATATACCGCCTTCCGACGCCGTACCGTTATACCAGCACAAATAGCACACATGTTTTTTTAATCATCATTATTGTTTTTATTTTACTGCTAAGGAAATGTCCTTTTTGCATGCTTGATCAGCCAGTAGAGAAATCCAATATAATGGAGGTTCAAGGTGAATTGCATCCCGTGCATTCCCCCCCCCTCACCCCCTGTTCGACTGGAGGAATATTCCAGAGCAAAATAAACAAATCACACAGACAACAGTAATATAGGGTTGATTTTGAAGGCATGAAATAAGTATCGATTAAATCCTGCAGTTCGTAGATGAAAATGGCCTTTTTGGTAATTTGTCCTGGGTCCTTTCAATACGATGGAGAGAGAGAGAGAGAGAGAGGGGGGGGGAGAGAGAGAGAGGTGGAGAAAGAGAAAGAGACTGCAGGAAAAAGGTGGAGATGGAGATGAAGAAGAGAGAGAGGAATAAGACAAGTGAGCATGCGAGAAAGACAGAAGAGCTTCCACAGAGTTGAGAAAGGGACAAGCTGCCCCCCCTTTCCGAGCTCATTATCATTCTTAATAAGTCTTAAGGAAAGAAGGAGCACTGAGTGTAAATGCACGGTAATCCTTACACTGGCCAAGGTTAGCGGGGACGTCAGCACATGCGCACCGTTCCCAGCTGGCCACTTTGGGACAGGGAGGGGACCAGAGGAGCACAGTTAAGGATAGATGTTCAAGGAGAAAGTGAGGACGTTTAGACACTGTGTAAAGGTTAGGCCCTTTCTGCCCCCCCCTCCTCCAGCCTGTAGCTCTCCAGCGCCGGCACCACCTGGCATTTAGTGAGTAAACAGCTCTGCATCAGACTGAAAACAGACGTATTTGGCCCACTAGCGAAGGCTGTAATAATTCAGAATTGAACTCCTCGTACAAAGCTTGATTAAAAATAGAAATAGGGACAGTTTTGACTTTGGCACCGCTCGCCACTCGGGACTCAGTCTTGTACTCAAAGTAACCGTTGGCTGCAGTGCATGCCTAATTCACTGTTCTTTGGGTGTGGTCCAAAAACAAGCATTAAGATGAATTGGATGAACTGGTGACCAATTAACTCATTTGACAAATTGCCAGCCACTTGTAGTGGTTGTTCAACCATGTTGCTTAAATGGAAATCCAATGCAGTGTGTATTTATATACGATACGTAAGCGTACAGTCCGGTCCAGCGTTGTGTCAGCCGATGCAGTATTCCTGTTCATTAGTCAAATCAGATGTGAGACATGTCTGGCACATTAATCTCAGTCCGCACAGTGAAACAGCAGCAGAAGGTTGATTTTTATACTTCCAGTAATTAGTACAGTGAGTGCTTTCTGCCGTCACGTCGTCTTATCAGGGGTCGATTGTAAGCCTTGTTTTTAAAATGTACACATCTACGGTAGGGAAACATCGAGTATTATGTTTTCTGTAGGGCGGTCTATTGATTAAAATAGTTAATCGCGATTAATTGCAGATTAATAACACTTTTTTTATCTGTTCAAAATGTTCCTTAAAGGGAAAATTGTCAAGTATTTAATACTCTGAGCAAGCAAATATGCTTTCTTTATTCAAATGTATGTTGATATTTATTATTGTAAATCAATTAACAACACAAAACAATGACAAATATTATCCACTAACCCTCACAGGTACTGCAGTTAGATTAACAAATATGATCAAATCATAACATCAACACAACAGCTGTCAGTGTGTCAGTGTGCTGACTTGACTATGACTTGCCCCAAACTGCATGTGATTATCATAAAGTGGGCATGTCTGTAAAGGGGAGACTCGTGGGTACCCAGAGAACCCATTTACATTCACATATCTGGAGGTCAGAGGTCAAGGGACCCCTTTGAAAATGGACATGCCAGTTTTTCTTCGCCAAAATTTTGCGTAAATTTGGAGCCTCATTTCGCAACAAGCTAGTATGACACGGTTGGTACCAATGGATTCCTTTTCTAGTTTCATATGATGTCAGTATCTTCCCTCTAGCTTTAAAACTGAGCTACAACCTAAAAATAAAGCCTTAATAAACCTTAATAAAGAAATTAGTGGCGTTAAAACGAATTTGCATTAATGCGTCATTATCGCGTTAACTTTGACAGCCCTACTTATTATTAAAAATTCCATTCTTGGTGTTACAATTTGATTTAGGATCAATTCTCGATTTTCTGGCTCTTACTCCAGTGCACTGTGTGTCAAACTTAACACACTTGACTGAATTGCAAAATGAAAAGGTTGTGATTAAGGTCTCTGACTGACTAACAAAAAAAAAACAGAGAAACCTGTGTGAGAGTATGAACTCTTACTGTATATTGTATGTTTCCTAATGAAAACTATGTACCACTGGTTTACCCTTAATGCTTTAAAGATTGTAGTTTAACCAGCTTCAGTGTCACATGATCAAAATGTTGTTTCAGAAGATTTCCTTTCACAGAAACAACCCGATATCACGCCAAAGCGTGTAACAGACCCGTCTGTCCACCAGAGGATAGCGGGTCAGTGTCACGTTTTGCCTCGTCAAGGCGTGAATACTACATGTCTGTATGAAGGTGCAGTACCAGCAGGGGGCAACAAAACCACTCAGTTGGGCTTAGAAAAAACGTCAAAGTTGGCCTTAAAGGGACTCTATGTAAGAATCAGAAATTGAAAGTCAGCGTCCTGTTGCTCTCGCTCGCTCTACATAGATAGAAAGCATCGCTCAACACAGTGAGGCGACACACGTCAGCTAAAACCACAATATCACTCTATATTTCAGCTGCTTAGCAGTAATGTTAGCTGACCAGACGGAGGTCTCTCCATGAATCAGTGCTGATACTGTGTGTAGTGTGCGCGCATGTATGTGAGAGGTGGAGCGAGTGAGAATGAGCGCGGTGTGTGAGTGAAGGCTAGTAGGCAGGCAGAGGAGCAGAGTACAGCATCGACTCCGGCCCTGGAGACTAAAGCTCTCCTGTGTCTTCTGGCCGCGGTCGGGGGGCTGGAGAAGGAAGAGTTGACTCTGTTTTGCAAGACGAGCTTCACTCGATATAACTTTGCGGTTTTGGTGCTTCCCTGTAGTTTGTGTTGGAACAGCGTAGCCACACGCAAACACGCATGGGACTCCGACCCGATTTATACGTGTAAGAAGTTCAAAACAGTACCTTTTAAAATAAGTACGTAAACTTCGTAACATCAGTACGGAAAATACGTCAAAAATGTGCCACAAACGTCACTGAGGTAACTTACAAAACACAACATCACTCTCCTGGTTAAAAGTCCTGTGTTTGTTGGACCCATCATCCTCCCTCCCACCCGCCACACACAGTCTTTCTTGCTTTTTATTCTACCTCACTAGCTCTGAGCGTAGCATATTTACGCGGATGCGTTTACATTGAAGTCAGTACAGATTACATAGCGTACTAATGACACGCCTAAAGCGAGAACGGCACGCCAAATGCATGGCGCGTTATCGTGTAATTCCTTTACGCCTTTCATGTGAACGGGCTGCTAGAGGGGTGACAATTTATCCCTCAAATATTTTCATCTTCTGGAAAAGTTGCCTTGGAGCCACTTTACCAGAAAATCTTGATTTTTCCCACAGACCTTTTTAGTTGTTTAAATATTAGACGTAGTTTTTATATTACTACCGTTTTGACTGTTGGAATAAAATGAGTTTCCCGGCCTAGTCTCCAGCTTCATACTGCCGGTGCATTTGACTAGTGATGATGACTCTGTGCAGCCTCTTGGGAAAATGTTGGCTTATTTATAAGGAGAAGAAGAAGAAGAGGACAACAAGTCAAATAAGCAAATGAAATTGGAGCTGACGGTGTAGAGTGGGGGGTGCCCTTTTGTCTCGCTCAGTGTAATGCCATCTCTGTGCCTTTCTGTCATGTTAGGATGATTTACCCAGAGACAGATGTTCTCAGACCTTTGCTCGTGAACCTGCACTATTTTGTTCTATTTTTTGCCCTTTTAAAGGTTAAGGAGTGAAACACGTCGGCCTCTTTTGATTGCTGTGGTGTCAGTTGTTCTGTGTGTTGAGTTTCGAGGCTGTGGACTGAAACGTTACACATGGAGGATGTTTTTAGGAACATCTCTTCTTTACCATTTCTCCTCTGCGTTTTGGTTGGCAACCTGCTCCATAACTAACTCCCCCCCTCCTCCACCACCACCAAACCCCCCTCCAGGGAGCCTTGGGAGGCAGAGAGCCATCACCATGGTGATCTGAACACAGATCCCCCACACACCGGTCCATTGTGACTGGCATGCGTTGAGGTGAGAGGGAACAAAATGTCACAGCAACAGGTTTTTTTGTGTTTTTGTTTTTGCCTCAATTCTCGGGGGGGATTGTGCTCAGATCCGTGCGCTCGGTTACACTGGAGGGATCGCCGGAGAGACTCTGGGAGTTAGGGAAACAAGCCGATCGGAGAAATGAATACAGTGACATGGAAATGGACCGTAAATACTAATAAGTCTGTGTTTTTGTTTTCCTTTTTTTCTTTTCTGTGGTCGTGTTTAGCATCAGGGCGAAAACAAAGAGGAGTGCCGTTGTTATTATCTGATTAAAAGTGTTTGCAAATTCTCCAAATAGGCGTAGCCTGAAAAATAAAACTGGCATTTAAACACTTTTATGGTTGGAATCACACAATATTGATTCAATCAGCATCAAAGTTTTGCAAATGGAAAGGTATTTTATAATAAGGTACTTTAATTTGGCTGAAATTTTATGCAATTTGGCCAACACATTCTCACTCCCAACTCGTCAAATACCACCACTTGGTCAGGAAATGGATGCAAGGGTACCGCTCTTGCATTACTTTTGGACGTGTCAGAGACGGCGTGTCAATATACGCTCGTTATATGCATAGTGCCCTTTAAAAAAACGGCTGTGGTTGACGTTAACTTCACTGAGTAACAACTCACGTGACTCATGGAGCTGACGATACTCACAAATCACGTGACTAATGAGTGACTAGCGACTCACGGGACTAACGTTACTTTTAGTTTCACACGGGCCACAAACAGTAGTCTCCTGGTTGAAAGTCCTGTGTTTGTTTGACCCATCCACCACCCGCCCTGAACGGACTCTCACGCTCTTAATACTACATCACTTGCTCTGACCGTTGAATAATGTTGCAGGTGGGTTTCACATTGGAATTAGTTGAACACCCGCTTTGTCGCATTCAGTCGCTAAAGGGTGCTTCCGTGCGTCAGTATCAGATACAGAGGGCGCTGACCAAACGGCAGTATTTGACGAGTTGGGAATGAGAACGGGTTGGTTTGGCAGTATATTTAACAACATTAAAATCTCTATAAAAATACCATCTAACAAATAAACCCTTCGCTGAAAATGCTGAATTCGAGGCTTCAAAACGGCAGTCCACAAACCAGTGGGTGACGTCACGGTGGCTATGGTCGAAAACCAATACAAGAATCAGGCAGTAACACAATTATTAAATGTGAATACATGATATTTAATAACAGATTTGTGGTAGTTATGCTGTTGGCAGATAACATCGGTCCCTAGAAGACCCCCGTGGGTCTTACCTGCTCCGTGCTTCACTGTACTTGCTGCCGTTGTGGCTCGTGATTAGCTCAGTTTCTGCTGACCTTTGACCTGTCTCGGTCCAGGCAACATGCTATTGGCTGCAGGCCTCGGAAGAGGGGAAGTGGGCTTATAGATAATGTGGCTTTGAAGAGGTGGAGCAGATTTGCCCCTCCCCCCCAACCCTGAAGAAGATGTGGGCTGTGTCCTGTGACAGGTCCAGGGTTGCCCTCAGTCCCAGAGGTTGGGAGGGAAGGTCAGCTGGTGCCAGAGGGCACAACGGTGGCTTCAAACACCCAACCCTAACGTCTGGCGTAATGTCTGGGCCTCCTGGCCTCTGCTCCGTGTAGCTTACCCCCCCCCCATAGCTACTACGATATTACAAGTATTAAAGTGATTGTCTAAGTATTTCTATACATACATTTTATACATGCATTCTTTTTTTTGTTTCAGTTAGTTATGCAGTGTGTAAACCGCATACTCCCACAATAACCCTGTTTTATTATGCAAGAACCAGAAGTCTCATTAATATTTGTTGATATGTAGCTATAGCAGTCAGGTCTTTTCGTGCCAAGTCGTGTGAGAGTCTGCCATCTCCGCTCCCCGAGCAGATGCAAAGGTGCAGGTCCTGCGAGATCCCTTTTATGTTTCGAGACCTCTCCTTGATCCTCTGACTGCGACCTCAACCGCAACGCCGCTCCGTCTCAATCAGCTCTTTCGCTGTAATCCCACTTCACAATTCCTCTTGGCTAAGGGAGTAAATAAATTTTTCAGCGTTTATTAGAATACAGCTTGCCAGAAGGGACTCCTCTCTCCTCTCCTATAGCCGCTCCAGTAATTAGCAAATTGATTAGGAGAAACTTCAACACACCTCCTTGGCTCTTATCTCCCCCGTTCTAGGACAATATTGCCGTGCCATGGGACAGCGTAAATATTTTAAGGGAAACCCTCGGTGAATCTCATTAAATGGCTACGGGGCAGAGCAGCTGTCTCCTGCTGAAGGTCCCAGCCAATTTTCTAAACTATGATTAAAGAAAAGTTTTGGATTATTTAAACATGCCATGTCCTGTGGGTTTTTTTTTTTCAGTGCCACTGAAGACCTCTGTGATTCCCCCACCCCCTCCGTGCCAGGACCCGCTCCGCTCCCTTTGGATCTATTAGTTTGAAATCGTTTGGGTGATGACTCTTTGAAAGTGGTGGTCATTCTGGGATGCCGTGTTTCGAAATGCAACAAAGACCTCTCCTTTTATGCACAAATGCTAATTAAATTTTTTTACCCCCCATCCCCGAGCTGCAGAGGGGAGAGACTTGGTAGCAATTTGGCAGATAATCAAATTGCATTTTAAATGGAGCCGTTTAAAGATGACTGGGGTTCTGCTCACAGGAAGACACAGTGGCACGAATCAGGCTCCAATAAGCTGCTGTGTGCGTATAGAGGAACAATACAACAAAATTCACCTCACAATAGGAAGCTGCATTTATGTAAAACATGCAATGCCTGATTTTTTTTTTTATTAGTTAAAAGGAACTCAGGTACACGCAGTCGGATCTGTTTTTCTCCAAATGCATGCAGGAATTCTGTTTTCTTTTAACCCTCTGAGACCTGCGACCGACTTTACCGTCTGTCAGAGGCTGTAGCAGGTTCAGTATTAGAGCGAGAGTGAAGATACAGATGTCATATGAAACTAGGAAAGCTACATTTTGGCGAGGAAAAACTGGCATGGACATTTTCAAAGGGGTCCCTTGACCTCTGACCTCAAGATATGTGAATGTAAATGGGTTCTATGGGTACCCACGAGTCTCCCCTTCACAGACATGAACACTTTATGATAATCACATGCAGGTTTTTGTGTTATTTTCGCCTATTCTAAAAATGGTGTATTTGAATATTTCTGCATCCTGGGGTCCCTAAACTGTCTTAGAATTATAAAACTGGGTATCACTGTAAAGCTGAGACTCTTGTGGATCCAATGAGCCCAACTGTATTCATGTGTGATGATGTTAGTCCCCATAGGAGACATTTCATTGCAGTGGGACCATTTTTTTTTAAAACTTGACCTCACTGTATAAAGTGACCTGTGGTGACCTCTAGGATAATCATAGCCTCATGAAACTTTACAGCCACAAACTAGAGACCTAGAGCATTCAGAGGATGGATGGCTTTCCTAGCTAGATTCACAATAAGAGGGTTTCTGAGCAGTTTACACAACACAAGTGCTCGCCATCGAATTGCCGAAAAATGCAATTCTTGAAGAAAACTCCAAAACATTGAACTTTTTTGATCCCAAATCACAGCATGGCTTTTTCTATGGTGTTCCTCAAGGTCTTGGTGTCTTAATGTGGTATTTTGGAGGGATTATTGATCATTTTTATCAATTCTCGATTAGTAAAAAATGGTTAAATTTAGCACCAAATCTTTGTAACAAATGGAATCAACCCCAAAATTGCTTCAACAACTTATGAGACCTAATAGAGCATGTTTATTTCTGATTTATGACTAGAACAACCTGACACACAGTGCTGAGCAGCAGCTCAAATTAATCTTCAGGTTTTCAGCTTTCAGATGATGAACACCACTTCTACCTGACAGCTACTGTTGACCTGCTATCTCCCCCTAAAGACCCCCTTGTACCTCCACTAAAAAAAGACAAAAACAGGTCTATTGTGGGTCTCAGAGGGTTAATTATTATTTCCCTTCTTGCTAAGTGGCATTCTTTTTCATTATCTGTCTTCACAATTTGACCACTTGAGGCAAAATGCTAATAAGACATGATTTGTTAACAGTCGTGGTACCTTTGTTCTTAATTTTTTTTCCATTTTTCAGCCTGACAGAAACGGCAAACTGTGTGGAAAACGTTGTCAACAGCTATGTTTGTCTACAAAAAATGTGCGCTTCGGAGCTGTCCCCCCACATTTGGCATACATCATTAAGTTCTTCGTGGCCCATCGAATTGTTTATTCACACGGCATTCCGGCACATATTAGTGACATCTCGTTAGCGGAAAACAGAAAAACTGACACAAAAAATTTGGGAAACGGGCCTGAATTGTTTATCAAGTAGAAAGTGTGATTCTCATGAAATGATAGAATTGGATCAAACGTGCAGCCTCTTTTTATCCTCTCTCTCTCTCTTTCCTCTCTCTCTCTCTGAGTCCCTGAAAGAAAGCACCAAATGATCTGTTCAGTTTTTCAACACTACTCGGGCAATATTTCCTGTAAAGTTTAACATTCATCACAAGACCGATACGGCCGTCAGAACCGCTTCACATCCATAAAACCCCATTATGGACAGCACAACAAGTGATGCTTGACTTGTAAGTTTAAAGGCTTCTTAATTGGCTGTGATTTGCTGGCTGTACAGCAGTTACTGTGGAAGTGGCATAATGATCCTCCTCGGATGATACATTACTTTTCTGGCAACTTAATGCACCTTAACGCCGCGTGTATCCGTTCCTCCGTTCCTCCGTTTAAGTGTGTTGCCTTCGTCTCAGCATCATAACAGACGGACGTAACAATGGCTTTGACCTGCGCACTACAGGTTGCACTTGAGTAGATGTAGTGTTGACCTCCTCTACCTCCTCTACAGATACCCACATCCAGAGTTAGTCCCTCGAGATCTCTTACAATGATCCCCCCCCGAAGGCAGTTTCTCTGTTTTCACTTTAGATTTGTGGTTAAGAGCAGCTGAATACATTTAGAGAACTATGAGGCACCAAAGCAGCGCTGCCTCACAGTATTAGATGCTCATTATTGAAGCATTTATCAGCATGATAAATCTTAATTTTACAAGATTACCCTTAAAGGAAATTTCCCTGACCATGTTCGGATGAAACATTATTATTAATTCCTTCAAACTACCTTTTTAATGTTGAATACTTTCAATTATTAAATGAATAATAATGTGTTGAATAACCATTGAAATCGGATAAACACTGTCAATCAAGTAAAAGTTTTTTATCCATTCAAAAATGTACCTTAAAGGGAGATTTGTCAGGTATTTAATACTCTTATCAACATGGGAGTGGACAAATATGCTGCTTAATGCAAATATATGTATATATTTATTATTGAAAAATCAATTAACAACACAAAACAATGACAGATGTTGTCCAGAAACCCTCACAGGTACTGCATTTAGCATAAAACAATATGCTCAAATCATAACATGGCAAACTGCAGCCCAACAGGCAACAACAGCTGTCAGTGTGTCAGTGTGCTGACTTGACTATGACTTGACCCAAAACTGCATGTGAGTATCATGAAGTGAGCATGTCTGTAAAGGGGAGACTCATGGGAATAGAACCCATTTACATTCACATATCTGGAGGTCAGAGGTCAAGGGACCTCTTTGAAAATGGACATGCCAGTTTTTCCTCGCCAAAATGTATCGTAACTTTGGAGCGTTATTTAACCTCCTTCTCGACAAGCTAGTATGACATGGTTGGTACCGATGGAATCTTTAGGTTTCCTAGTTTCATATGATACCAGTATCTTCACTTTAGCTAAAGAAATTTGTTGCGTTAAAACAAATTTACGTTATTATTGCATTAACTTTGTCTGCCCTAGTATATATATGCATCTGCTCAAGTAATGCTTTCAAAGCATGGGTGTTCATTAGGGCAGCAAATTACAATTATTTTCATTGTCGATTAATCTGTTGATTATTTTCTCGACTAATCGATCAGTTGTTTGGTCGATAAAATGGTGAAAAATGTTGATCAGTGTTTCCTCAAAGCTCAAGATGACATCCTCAAATGTCTCGTTTTGTCCACAACTCAAAGATATTCAGTTTACTGTCATAGAGGAGTAAAAAAAAGGCAGAAAATATTCACATTTAAGAAGCTGGAATCAGAGAATTTAGACTTTTTTTTCTTAAAAAATGACTCACACAGATTAATCGACTATCAAAATAGCTGGAGATTAATTTAATAGTTGACAACTAATCGATTAATCGTTACCGCTCTACTTCCTTTTGTATATTTCTAAAAAATATTGTAATCTCAAAGTCAGCATTTTATAAACAAACATATTTTTAAAGTGGATTCTTTTTGTTGATAAAAGCAACAGAGAGAAGAAGAAGGCCTCCTAATTGGAGCGACGCGATCCCCCCCCTCTTATGATGTGTTGATTGACAAATATTGTTGCATAGTTAACGACACAAGTGGGATTTGATTGATCAAGTGGGTGACTGATCATAAAACTGCAGTCAATATTTGGCTGTAGCTTTATTTCCCGTCTGAACAACAGTGTGGCAGGATGTCTGAGATGTATGGCTAGACACACACAGCACTGGCAAAACACATATTTACACTCCAGTCCCTCCAGAGCCTGATGCTGCTGCCGCTGCCTCTGTTTGCCGTACAGTAAATAATATCCCATGATGCTAAACTGAACAGTCTTAGTGTATTTACTCAGTTGGAGCAAAGGGTATTGGTTAAAGCTGACCAATTTTGGTGAAGTTGGGATGAAAATCTCCCTCTAATTACTGAACTGTGTGGATCCTTTGGTCCAAAGTCCCCCTGCTGCAAATGATGGTATTAAAAAGTCTCTTTTATTTATAGAAGTAAAATTTTAGCTTTAGAGACAATAGGCTAGTTCTGTTTTACGGTACGGCAGACTTTATCTTTTTAATAAAAATTCCTGACTTGGTGAAAGTTTAATTAATAAGGGACTTAAAGCGAGGGGAATGAGCAAGGGAGTTGGGTCTTTAAGGGGGTACTTATTTTTCCATCTGGGCTATCCTCCAAAAAAACTGTCAATTAGTGCGTTAAGCTGAAGAGACAAAAAACGTCATTAGTTCTTGCAAAAAAGAATAATGGGTTTTAAAGGTTTTGCTTTAGAAGGCAAGGCCAAAAGCACAAGAGTGAGTCTTTCTTGCAATTATGAAAGTTTGAAGGGAGGTTTTATTGTTCTAAAGGTGCATGATTGAGGGAGCAGACACACTGGCTTGTTTTTCTAAGTAACTGTGTACCTTAATTGTCTCAGATAAGACAAATAAAATTAGTTGCATTTGGTGGAGTGTATCACAGTGTGTAGAATGTATTATTTTCTCAATTTTCAAGCAATGTTGTTGTTGTTGTTGTTGATGATGATTTGGCTTTTGGACCACAATTAGATGTCTCTGTGTTTGTTATTGTGTATTCTGGCTTTCCGTACGCAGCCATGCTTTGCCAACGTTCCTCACCTGCCATGTAGAGTCCTCCTAGAGAAATGAAATAGCAATTAAAGCTGCAGTAGGCAGTATATTTTTGGCATCATTGGGCAGAAAGTCCATAATAACCTTTCAGCATATTGTAATTCAAGTGTTCTGAGAGATAACTAGACTTCTGCTCCTCCTCATGGCTCTGTTTTCAGGCTTTAGAAAATCTAGCCTGTGACGGGAGACTTTGACCAATCACAGGTCATTTCAGAGAGAGAGCGTTCCTATTGGCTGTGCTCCGGTCATGTGACTGGAACTTGGCGTTCCTTCACCCGATTTCACAAACTTTCTCATTTTACAGCTAAACCGTGCACTACAAGATGATTCTGAGAACATTTGAGGAGAGAAATAGGCATTAACGTAACAGAATATTGATTCATATTTGATCAGTGCTGCCTAGTTTGACCGTTTGGTCAGAGTTCGTGAGTGATTGACAGCCGGCTCTCATAGACGGCAGCTGGACAGCAGACCTCAGATCAGCTCTTACTGCTTGTTTTCCTCCGGTCTGTGAAATCTTGCAGATGCCGTTAGGAGCACCGGAGGACACAGAGGAACATGATCCTTTTCAGGTTACCTGTTTCATGTACTACTGTCACGATATAGCGACCATTTTATAAAAATAACTATTTTTAATCATATTTGCTCCAATCTTGCGTACTCCAGCTTTAAATGAACACGATCGACTGCGATAATGATGTTTAAAATGCATGTTCTGCTCATAGAAAACTCTGCAGCATACCAAATCAACAGCCAGCCCGATCGAGATGTTTTGGCTTCACTTTTGGGGATAGATGTTATCTATACAACCAATGTGTTTATGATTAAATTGAGGGCAGAAAATATAATTTCTAGCTTCTTAATGTTGCTAATTTTGCTCTCAAAGTGCACCAGATTGAAGCATTTAACTTTAAAATGTAGCTAACAAAAGGGTAGAGTGAATATTCATGTATTTTTTCATATTGCAGAAACAAATATTGGTGCAGCCCTAATTTGTACATTAACAGGAATGTACCGCAGTATGGAAGTGAAAGCAGTGCTCGCTTTATTTTAATGTGAAAGTGCAATAATAAAAGTATGTTGTCTCTAAAATCAATGAATAATCGTGATAAATAATCGTGATCTCAATATCGATCAAAATAATCGTGATTATCATTTTGGCCATAATCTCAGCAGTACGGCTCTTTCTCATAAAACTACAGGTATATCATCAGTGTGTCAGATCATTTAGAGCATTGAGAGTAAAACGTATTTCACCTTGAAGAAATACTTAGTAAATGAGTTTTGTAATGAACTTCCTACCTCGCAGATGGCCATTTGAAGTTTTTTTTTTTTATATGCGGGCAGAAAGTGTGACAGTGGTGCTTAGACGAGGACTTACATAACCGGTCATAGTGCGAGAAGGTTTCAGGCTCCGAGCCCAAAATATGTCACCGACTTGTGCCACACACAACAGGAGATGGCTTTTGCATCACAGTGTGAGAGCTAGTAAATGATTGGTTACAGGAGATTCTCCAATAAATTAATTGTTTCCACTTCATGGTTAAGTATGTGCTACTCTTCCAAATCGAGTGCTGGTACTTGGTTATTACACTTTAATAGCTCGCTTGCCAAACTAACGATATATTACTCCATGTGCTGGCTCAGATCAGAGAAGATGAATTGGCTATTAATTAGAGTTGCACTGAGAGGGCACAGGGGAGAGACTACTCATAGCCTTGCAATCAGTGTCAACGGGGGCCCTTTTTCTGACTAGGACAGCCAGGGCAGGCCCAGGTCACCGGGTGCTATCGGGGAAAAAAACCCCACCGGATCTGGTGGAAGAAGCGGCATCAAACATGGCCACCATCTTGTCGAGTCAAACAAAGGACACGGGGAGTTTTAACATCGCACAGCTGCAACTTCATCTGATGGTTTCAGTCAGGAGCAGCGAGCAGAATGGCAGAGATGCGTGGGAGGTCGTTTGGCTCCGTGAACTTCCTTAACAAAAGCCTCACGTCCGAAGGACTTTGAATTAGAAAGTTATGGGGGAAATATTTGACGGGCAGAGATGATTTGTAGGGAATATTATTGTTTGGCTCACTTTTCTTGTGCAGCCTCTGAATTAGCCCTTTTATCACAATTAATTAAGCTTGCCTATAGGAGATGTTCCATCTTGAGCTCATCCACACAGGATAAATAAGTCAAAGCGGCAGGATATATGTCCTTTTATTGGCCGACTTGATCTCGGAAGCATCTGTAGTGGGGGGAAGCTGTCTCTGTGGTGCAACTTTGTGGAAGAGTCTTCGCCCATCACTCACTTTGAATGCTTCTTTTATGACTCGTTTTGTTAAAAACCTCTTTTTTTAATGCAAGGTATCAGGAGTTATGGCCTGTCTATGCAAATAAGGGAATTTTGACAGTTTGTTATTCATGTCATCGCCTTTTTAAACACTTAAAGGCGATAAATTCCACCGTGACAGGCTGCTCCGAAATTGCCACTAAATATTATTAAATATTTTAACAAGTTCCTTGTAAATATGCCTTAAATGTTTGAACGATGGGCAGGAAGAAAAATGGCTTTGCATCAACTTATTAGAGGCTATAAAAGTGGCAGTGATTTATCATGGATGTGGAGCAACTCGGGCCATCTTTTTTTTTTTTGTTTAGCTGATTCTGTTGGCTTGTCTTTGTCTATGATGTGCACATTAATAAAGAGAGAGAGAGGAGAGGAGGCATCATGTTAAAAGCCTGCAGTTTCACAAGTCGTGAAAACGTTAGCGGGCAGATATTGTCGTACCTGCGGTCCTTGAAAGACAGAGCGATATATGGCGGCAGCGTTTTAAAGTTTTAAAGCTCATCGTACCTATTTATTTACAGTTGTTGTGAGAATGTGTTCATCAAGAAAGATTTGATGTTGCACAAATTTGATTTGATATATGTCTGAGGTAAAAATGTTGTTTTCTGCCATATTTAAATGACCTGGTTTTCCCATGTTCAAGGTAAAATCTGAATATTCTTATGACCATTTAAAGGTCCCGTATTGTAAAAAGTGAGATTTTCATGTCTTTTATATTATAAAGCAGGTTTAAGTGCTGTATAAATACTGTTAAACTATCAAAATGCTCAATATACGGAGAAATATACAGCTCGTAATCAGAAACAAGTTTGAAACAAGCCGTTATGATTTCTGTCCATTTGTGATGTCACAAATATACAATATTTAGACCATTACACGGTTTTTGCCATAGAAGTTAATTTTTCGGTGCATAATAAGTTAATATATTGTAATTTTAGTCGTATATTGTTTTTATAGGTCTGAGGTAAATGTTGATATTCCCAACGGCCTCATCTTTTTCCCTCTGTCATTATGCATTCACTGCATTATGTTACCCGCTTGATAGCTAAATTGTTAGTCTCCGTGGCTTCTAGATCCGACAGTAACGTTAATATTGCCTTTGCTTAGCAGCGGCGTTCTCATGACTATGAGACTAAGCATATCGTGTACAAGACTTCCCACGTTGCAAACATGAGCTCACGAGGTTCATTTGAAGGCACCATTAGAGCTGCAACACTTAATCGATAAGTTGTTAAGATAATCACCAACTATTTGATAATCAATAAATTAGTTTGAGTAAGTTTTTTTAAGAAAGAAAAGTCAAAATTCTCTGATTCCAGCTTCTTAAATGTAATTATTATTATTTATTTTTTACTCCTCTATGACAGTAAACTGAATATCTTTGAGTTGTGGACAAAACAAGACATTTGAGGACGTCATCTTGGGTTTTGCAAAACACAGATTTTCACCATTTTCTGACATTTTATAGATCAAACAACTAATCGATTAATCGAGAAAATGATAAACAGATGAATCAACAATGAAAATAATCGTTAGCTGCAGCCCCACTAGTCTCGAATCTTTTTAATTACAAAGTCAAGCTACAAAGAGAAGCTGAACTATCAAGACATATCGATACTGAATATTTGAAACGGTTTTAATGCTCCTTTTCTGCAGTATCGATACACCGGTACCAGCTACGCTTTCTTCTCTCTCTTCTCTCCGACAGTGAGTTGAAACACACACACCGCTATTTATCTTTTAATAAAAATATAAAATGTGATGCTTTCAATGTTGTGTCAATTTCCCGCCGTGGTATCGAAAATGGTATCAAAAATATTGTTCATGGTATTGCACCTTCCCACTGGTCGGTGCCGGGAGTCGAGCATCAGATCGGGGTCATTTAGAGTACCACGACTGTGTACCAGAGGATTTATGTTTTACACTACATGGAAGATTCCTTCAGCCACATCCCAGCTTTTAAATTCAGAAGTCAACTTTTATATTCCTCACCAGCCTATCATTTTGTGACTTAAAGTGGTTTCTTAATTTATAGCACTTCAATTACCATCAACTTCATGTTCTTTACTAACTCTTAGGAGAGGAAACGATGTCGTCCAGCAGCACCCACAAACGAGTAGAAAGAAAGAAAAACCAGACTTGGCACAAATTTATGAGACACAAAAAGAAAACTTTAAATGAAAAGTGTAGATTAAAAACTGCTGAATGTGCATGTACCGGCTCTCCCCTAATGCTTTCAGAGCATGGGTGTTCATTATTTGCTTTATTTTGCGTAATTCACACATTGTCTGCAGACCTGGCTGCCACCTGTTACCTCACATGTGTCAGAAGCTGCTTCTTGTCCTCAGATGCACAGCGAGCACAAGGACAGAAAGCTCTGCACAACCAGGCCTTGTCACGAATCAAAGGACATGACTTCTATTTTGGATTTTGTTTATTTTTCAAGGTGCACAAAATATTACTTACTTAATATTAGAGGTCGGGAAAAAAAATCAATGCAGCATAGTATTGTGATATTTTGAATGGCAATATTGTATTTATACACGGACGCCAAGTATCGATCTTTCATTATATAAACTATTAACCTCTTAACAATCTAAGGGCAGCTACTCTGTCTTTCAGAGGTTGTAGCGCATTCAGTTTTAAAGCTAGAGTAGAGATACTGGCATCATATCAAACTATAAAACCTAAAGAGTTGATTGGTACCAACCATGTCATGTTCGCTTGTCAGGAAGAACGTTCAATAACGCTCCAAAGTTACGCTAAATTTTGGCGAGGAAAAACTGGCATGGCCATTTTCAAAAGGGGTCCCTTGACCTCTGACCTCAAGATGTATGAATGAAAACGAGATGAACAGAGTGAAAACTGTATCTTATTAGATAAAACACATGTTTGACAAACTGCATAAATTACAGTTGAAAAAAGGTAATAAATCGCAATATATCTTCATATCTTCATTTTCATATATCAAAATATAACACTAAAATCACAATGAGATCATATTGAGAGATGCTTTCTAGACATCTTTTTTGTTTGTTTGATGCTCGTTATCATGTTGTGTCTCTGCTCCTTGATGCTCCTTTTTCTTTTTTTATTAGATATTTCGGTATAAAGAAGGCAGTCATGGGTCATGTAATCCACAAAGCTCCCTGCACTGTTTTGGTTAGAAGCCTACTACAGTATTCTACAAATCTCAGCGCTGTCTGTGCACATCACTCTCACTGGTTAGTGTGACGTGACGGCTGCCATGTCAGCAACATGGCACATCTCTGTTCTCCCTCTCCGGAGCCCTCTGTGAGTTTTCCCTGGGGTTGGCAGAATACGAGTGCCCCCTTGTCTGACTGGCTATAACCTTGCCACCAGCTTGTGTGTGCTTGTGCGTGTGTGTGTGTGTGTGTGTGTGTGTTTTTTTCCAACTCTAAAGACTTGAACAATGATGACTCAAGCCACGCAGAGTACACCTCAGGGAGAATACAGTGGAAATAAAAATAACAAGTGGATTTTTGACTGCAGTCAGATGTGCGAGGAGGCACGCTGGCACTCGGCTAAAAGCCTGAGCAGATTCAGCCCCCCCCCACCACCCCCCGGTTCATTAGATTAGGCTGTCTCGTGTTCAGGAAGTGCTGAAAGGCACTGCAGATTGTATCTGCACGAAATGCTGTCCTTACGTCCAGAGACAGTTGCCAGTCCCAGTCTTTGAAATTCCAAAGTAGTTCTCAATCCGGTTAAGGAGTGATATTGTCTCTTTGTGGCCCTCCTGCTGAGGGTTCGTATTAGAGGGGTTAAGTACGTACGAGGATGCCTCTGTTGGTATTTCTGCGGTTGCTCATCTGCGCTACCGCAAGTGAATTTCCTCTAAATTATTTATTTTCCTGACACCACCATATGGTGCTGCAACTTGTTTGTCTTGGAGCAAATGCAAGACCGAGACTGGATTACTTCTTGTGTGTATACATGGGAGACCCCTCTTCAAACAATGCCTGTTTTTTGTTATTTATTTCGCTGGGCGGGCTCTGTTGATGCAATTGTACGCAACGCTCTCTACAAGAGTCCTACTTGAGAGCAAAGAGATGATAAACATTAGGGGTGTCATGATTCTCCAAATCCACGATTCCATTTGATTTTGGATTTAAACATGCCATTGTTGGACTATGGAGTCTTGCTTCGTAAAGATCTGCTGATCATTGGTTTTATGCCCTGACAACTGCCAGTTTTGCTTTTTTTACGGAAAGAAAACCCATTTAGTTCATTTTGGCGTATCATCAGCGGCGTGTTATCAATCGATAGTTGGACGATGGACGCTACAAACTGACCGTGAATGTGTCTTCTACATACGGAGTCTCAGCTCAGAGTAGCAGGAGTCAGCTTTCACACACACGGCACGAGAGAGAGTTGACCGACCGAGAGATGGCGGAGGATTTGGTATCAAAGCGAAAAGCAAATATTTGAACAATATTTCAGATTTAAACCTAATGCTATAAGCGAACCACAACGTTAATGAGGTAATCGCCACAGCCGGTGTGCAGGTTGCAGCGGCGCCAGGTAGACCCCTGCAGCCCCGCAGCGAAAGCTGGACCGGAGAGGCCAGACACACCGCCACCCGACGGTAAAGATCAAAATAAGCGTGCTACACATATTGAGCGTCATCTTTTCTTGTAAAATGTCTGGTGTAATCGGTAACACCGGTGTTGTCAAAAGGGGGTGGAGAAAAAAAAATAATCGTCAATCATGCTTTTCATTTCAATGGCCGAGACCGGAAGCCTATTTCGATCAATTTCCTATTCAGAATCAAAATGGTGAAACCCCTAATCAAACATAATTGGGCCAAAATGTGGAGATGTTTCAAAGAGATGGTCTAATGGGCCAACTGAGCAAGAAGCTGGAAGCACCCTGGAAAAAAATGGGGTCCTGATCTTCTTTGAAATGCCACAATTAATTGCCACGCGTTGTCCCCAATGCACGGATGATTAAATATGCTCCTAAACTGCCCTGATTTGTGGGGGCACCTTGCCGATTTTATTTGCCACTGTTAACATTTTCATCCCTGCATTATGCATGGTGCTGTGGGGCAAAGGAAGTGCTGCAAACAAATGGCCTGAGGGATCGCCGTAAACACAGCGTGCCATAAGGGGGAGAAGACTAACAGTTCAGCGCCGCCTCCCTCAGCCGGTCTTCTTCTTCTGACAAACAAGACAGCCCCTCTGCAGCTCGGCTTAGCAGAGCAGTACGGCTATCAACGCCTCAGGTATTCATAACTGTAAATAAGCAGATATATACGGAGAATGCATGTACGGGGTTTGATAAACTAGAATATGCTCATCTGTATCTTTATTAATCAACAACGAATGCACGTCTGATAGGATATTTCTATCCGACTAATTGAATATGATTCGTCCTCCTTCAGCACGTAAAGGCTGAGGTCACTTTCACTAGTTAATGCTGACAGCCAAAGCAATGTGGTGCTGCTTCCTTTGTGTTTAGGGATTTTAATTCCTCATTGCAATAATCAGTGACTGATGGGAGCCCTAGTGCTTTATGAAGGCGTGCCAAATGACATGTGCTCCCTTTTGAACATGAAACACTCGGAGTAGAAATATGAATTTTCACATTAGAGGCATGCTAACGCTCTGATTAGGATTTACTTGATCTGGGATCTTGGCTGTTAGAAGTGCAGCGCTGCACACATGGCCCTGCCCGAGTTGTTCAGCTGTCACGGCGTTGGCCCAGAGCCTTACACTTGGCAGGTCTCCACCCTCTCACCTCCGGCTGACAATGCAAATACAGGCAAACGATGTGTAGCCGCTGGACAGCTCTGTATACATGCAATCCCATATGGATATAAATAAAGTGTGTTTGGTGTAAGCTGATCGTCAAAACGATGGTTCTTTTCACAATGATGGTCTGCTGTTTTGACAGTAATAAACCAGTCCATGCTCTCAATAGGGCTGGGATGATACGCCTATCTCCTGATTCAATACTATCACGATACTTGGGTGCTGATTTGATATGGATTGTGATTTTTAAGTATTTCATATTACGATTTACTGCAATTTTTGTTAACTTTTTTAACCCTAGACCATGGGGAAAAAGTTGAATCATACACTTGTGGGGAATTTACCTTGGAAAATCTCGAAATTAGTACCGGTACAGTAAAAATGTTTGATTTTCAGCATGTATGTAGTCAGAGATGTCCTGAAGTCAAATATATCAGTCATTATTTATAATCATGATCAAAGAATGAAGAGATTTCTCTCACAGATTAGTGGTATTTTCTTTTTAATTTATTTATTTACATGTAATGTTTTATACTTTTGGTGAATATAATCCAATAATCTTATTTCCATATATATGTATTTTGTATATACAGTTCCCTTTGTTAACACCTTTTTTTTGAAAAACGGACGTAGTCACACGTGTATATACCGATTTGACCACGGAGATGAGAGTGACAGCTGGCTAGACCACACGTTACCGCTTTACGATAACGTTTCCTGTCCATGACAGAGTTAGCATGCAGCTTTAGCCGTGATGTCTCTGCTTTTCCTGTCAATGTGTGACACCCAAAGTGTTTCCATACTTTACTGGATGTGTAGTGTTTACATACTTTGGATTTAATATGTGAGGGTGCAGGTCGTGTCCACGCGGACCCTCCGACATTTTATGCTTCCTTGCTACGGCTTTATTTTGCGGATATGGCGTCACATTACTCAGACTACAACAATAAAAGCGGGAACTTCCTTCTACCCCCACATAGACTCAAATGAAGCCATTATATTGATTCTGGCATTAAAAAAATACCGTAAATAAAACAATATTTCTCACCCCTAGCTCTCAAATTCTTGCCAGTATATGCAGTCCCCCCCCCCACCTCCACCCACCCAGCTCCTCGCCATCAAAACGCTCTGCATGGCATTAACAGTAACTAATGCACCAGGCAATGGAAAGAGGGCAGATATTGTTTTTTATGGCCTGACCTTTGAGGCATTATTATTTTTTTGATGAATCACTGTTTACTCTGAATGCGGGCATTAAACAAGTTTCCTCAAGGTTTGCCGTCATCGCCCCCCGAACACAAATAGCAAAACAAAAACATCTCATCCTGTTCACGGGCAAAGTGAAGCGAGCTGTCAAGCGGATATGGAAAGTCTGTTTTAGTGGACTGGAGAGTCGTGTTAAATAGGTGGCAACCAGTTCATTAGGGATGCCTTTTAGAGCATGAAAAATGACCTTTTCCCTTGTAATTGTAGTCTGAGTTCATAGATAGTTGACTGGAACCGGAGCATACTGTACGTTGACAAGGATCACTGGAAACAATTAGCATTGCATCTCAGCAGTCCGTCTGCAAGCAGCTCTCAGTTACCACTTCTTTTTTTTTTTTTTTTTTTTTACACCTTCTTGCTTAAACGCCAGTCTGGTTTGATTAAACGTGACGTGACGGAAACGTTAGGCAAATAAGAAGCATACACATTATCTAATTTACCAAGTGCATTGAACTGCATCTAACCCTTCATTTGTCTCATGTATCATAGTATGTCTTAAAAAGAGGGTCGTTAAAAACAGTCCAAAGTGTATTGTTTTGTTACAAAATAATACCTTTACATAGATAATGATGATTTATTATGTAAAGTCAGCCTGTGTACAGTGTTAAGAAATGTATTTGTATTCCCGAAATTGACTTTACACACAATTTATGATCCAAATATTATCAAAAGAGTAGACCCACCAATAAGAGTCAAGACACGACATTGGAACCTTCTTTCACCGCCACATAAGTGGGAAAAAAATAAATAATAATATTAATTTAATACTGTTAAAGGGTTGTAATAAATATATATATAATATGTAAAACATATATAGATATACATACATGCATGCATAACACCCCACCCATCCACCGCCTTCAGAATAAAAACCCAACCACAAATAATTGTATCTGAACAGGAAGCCCAGGCTGAGACTTATTTTTCAAAATAAAAGCCCCATAAAGGGCTGAACGATTTTGAAGGAAAATATCTACCATAATTGCAACCATTTTGACTGATATTGCAAATGCAATATGATTTGCGATATTAGAGGGAATGATCATTTTTACATCATTACTCTCATTTTCATTGAAAAACATAAAACAGTGTGATTTTTGCGGGGTTCTGTACCAAACAAAGATGATGTGTAGGCCAGAACACCTCTAAAGCACAACAATATTTAATTTAAAATGTTATTTTGACACAGATTTGCCTTTAAGAAATATTGTGCCTTCGGCGATTTCAAAATTTCAGTAGGTCATATAGCGATTTCAATAAAGCGTTGATTAATTGTGTAGCCCTACTCTCACTGTATATTAAAAGGACACTAGGGACATACCAAGCTTTTCAAAATAAAACCCCCAGAAAGTAACGGTTTCTTAACAGGGAACTCAGAATGAGGCTGTGTTTTTTTTTTTTCAAAATAAAAGCCTCATAGAGTAACTGTATCTTAACAGGAAGCACAGGATGAGTTTTTTTTTAAAAAAAATGTTTTTAAATAAAGCCCCATAGAGAAATTGTTAATCTTAACAGGAAGCTCAGGATGGTGCTTAGTTTTCAAAATAAAAGCTCCATATAAGGCTGAACGTTTTTGAAAAAGTATCCAATTGCAATTATTTTGATTAATATAGCAAATTCGATATTATTTGCGATTTGAAAATTGCAGAAGGCCATATATTTTTCGATAAAGTTTTGATTAATTGTGCTGCCCTAGTACTATAGAACAACTGTATTTTAACAGGAAGCTCAGGATAAGGCTTGTTTTTGAAAATAAAAGCCCCCAACTCTCACAGTATGTTTACAAGAAACCAGGGATGAACCTAGTTTTTCAAAATGAAAGCCCTAGAAAGTAGCTGTATCTTAACAGTGAACTCAGGACAAGGCTATTTTTTTTTTCTTAAATAAAAGCCCCACAGAGTAACTCTATCCTAACAGGAACCTCAGGATAAGGCTTGTTTTTCCAAAATAAAAGCCCCCAACTCTCACAGTATATTAACAGGAAACCAGGGATGAACCTGGTATTTCAAAATAAAAGCCCCCAAAAGTAGCTGAACAGTGAACGCAGGACGAGGCTAAATAAAAGCCCTATATAGAGTAGTAACTCTATCCTAACAGGAAGCTCAGGATGAGGGATGCGCACCAAGTATCGAGGGCACACTGTCAAAATGTCTTGCAATTTTGTGGATATGTTTGAAATCAATTCTTCAATTATGATCTAATATACCTGTAATTCATGTAACCAAACTACAGATCTATCAGATCTACATGGTAGTGCATTGATAGACAGTATTTACTGGATCATTTTGTTATTGGGAGTTTAAATGTATTCCTGTAATGTGCAGTTTACCACAGTTTAATGACAATTCAAGGCTTTTTTCAGGCACTTTATTATTACCAGTTTAATCACGACAGATTGTACTTCTGTGTACCACATTACAATGTTTAGATTCGATTTACATACATTTTGGGTTTATTTACTCCCATAACATTTGCAGCTGAGACCTCTAATGTACTTGTTTAAGGTAATCAATTCCACTGAAAGAGATACAACGTTTAATGTATGTATGTGTCTTTTCAACAACGCTCATCTCAATCTGACATTAATATGAACCTAGAGTCTTCGGGGAGTGCGGTGTATTTATGACACTTGTGGAAAGCATCAAAAATGTGTTCGTCAATATTTATGTACAGCTTTAGTTTGGCGATGTATGTTGCCATATAGCAGCTGAGGTTAGAGCCGGGGTAAACATTAATATATGTAACAGTTTTGGATCACTTTTTCTTCTTTTAAATCTTCATTGCTGTCATCATCAGAAATATTTCTCTCCCACTATGTGGTGTTTTGATAAGGCAAATGTGGTTGAACAGAGCAAATATTTAAGGTATCTGCAAATGTGATGCACATCTGTCAAACAGCCCAAGGGTGAAAACCAGCGCATAACAAGGCAACAAATGCTGATCCGGGACTTCTCTGCGGCAAAATAAAATATGGCTCAAGTTTTCATTAAGGTGCTATTGATTAGCTTTTCCTGGCAATGAATTATGGACAACATTAAATAAAAGGGAAAATATTTTTATGACTTTGCTTAGGCCATGCCAGATTCCCCCCTTTGCCTCTTGTATGCTCGCCCTGACAGGCATTTTGTTTTCTCTTGAATTCTTGTGGCTTTTGTGAGACCTAGACTAAGTTAAAAAAAAAAAAAATAAAAAAAAATTATTTCACTTAAATGACTGTAAATGTCCATAGAAACTAGACACTAGTCTTGCAGCATAATTCAGGTTGTTGCTCTCCCCTTGTATGTTCAGTATATTGCAAAACAGTCATATTTTCATGGAAATTATGTGGTTACTGTAGGCCTATGGTTTCCGCCTGTACCTGGGGATAGTAATTGCCAGTATGAAGAGTTTGTCTACTCTGATTATAAAGGATATTGGTGTTATATCTTGAAATATTAAGTCAGAAATGTTGGTATTAGTTCTGATGAAGCCACTTGGATGAGTGAAAGAAACATCCATTTGCATTTCATTACTTTGACTACTAGATATCCAGCCGATTAAACTGTTTTCAGGCTATTAAACAAGCGTTATCAGTCGCTTTAAGCCCCATATATGTGGGTCAATTGGGACCTACTACACCCACTAGTAGGTTTTATCATCTATTCACATGGTAGAAGGTAGAAAGAAGGTATAAAAGAACACGACAGCGACCTCTAGCGAACGTAATAATTATGACAGAAGATGAAGTCAGATGCTGTAGTATGGACAGTGTGAAACTCCATAAGGGGTGGAGGACGGGGACGATGAATGGGACACAAAACACAGGGTTTTCACCACCTGGAGACCAGAGTTTGTATCCCGTGTGAAAGCCAAAATACAATGTTTTTCCCTAAATGTAACTGTTTTTTTTTTTTTTGCCTAAACCTAAAGAAGTTGTAGTTTTGTTGTCTAAACCTAAAGAAGTTGTAGTTTTATTGCCAAAACCTATAGAAGTTGTAGTTTTATTACCTAAACCTAAAGAAGTTGCAGTTTTGTTGCCCAAACCTAAAGAAGTTGTAGTTTTGTTGTCTAAACCTAAAGAAGTTGTAGTTGTGTTGTCTAAACCTAAATAAGTTGTAGTTTTGTTGCCTAAACCTAAAGAAGTTGTAGTTTTATTACCTAAACCTAAAGAAGTTGTAGTTTTGTTGTCTAAACCTAAAGAAGTTGCAGTTTTGTTGCCTAAACCTAAATAAGTTGTAGTTTTATTGCCAAAACCTAAAGAAGTTGTAGTTTTATTGCCTAAACCTAAAGAAGTTGTAGTTTTATTGCCAAAACCTAAAGAAGTTGTAGTTTTATTGCCTAAACCTAAAGAAGTTGTAGTTTTATTGCCTAAACCTAAAGAAGTTGTAGTTTTGTTGCCTAAACCTAA
>CAKAOI010048206.1:58969-110625 GCA_916701655.1 Sebastiscus albofasciatus
TGTGAAACTCCATAAGGGGTGGAGGACGGGGACGATGAATGGGACACAAAACACAGGGTTTTCACCACCTGGAGACCAGAGTTTGTATCCTGTGTGAAAGCCAAAATACAATGTTTTTCCCTAAATGTAACTGTTTTTTTTTTTTTGCCTAAACCTATAGAAGTTGTAATTTTATTATCTAAACCTAAAGAAGTTGTAGTTTTGTTGCCCAAACCTGAAGAAGTTGTAGTTTTGTTGTCTAAACCTAAAGAAGTTGTAGTTTTATTACCTAAACCTAAAGAAGTTGTAGTTTTATTACCTAAACCTAAAGAAGTTGCAGTTTTGTTGCCAAAACCTAAAGAAGTTGTAGTTTTATTGCCTAAACCTAAAGAAGTTGCAGTTTTGTTGCCTAAACCTAAATAAGTTGTAGTTTTTCTCTCACCTTTATACATTTTCCTGGAGGGAAAATCACAAACATGACCTTTAAAAGACAACATATTTCTCTGTCTGTCTGTCACATACACCCACACAGGAACAGCTGCATCATAATCCCTCAGCGTACACAATCTTGGCATTAGTTTTGACTTTACTGTCACTGGAATGTACTGACTGTTGGTGTTGAACACTTATATTAGAATAATTACATCTCGTGCAGTAAATTATAGTTCAACCTGTCCGTCCTGTTTTGTGTTCTTAAACTCATTTTGTCCTCAAGCATATAAATTGTCTGTTTTCTTAGTTGGGACAAGTTGCCGGGCCAGTTTTTCTCAAATGGGACATCTTTTATTTGAAATCTGTGTTGTGTCTTGTAGTGTAGTGAATGCTCACAAACAGAGTTAACACTTAAATAAAACGTCTACATTTTGTATTATTTCTGTTGCTGTGTAAATAAGCCAAAAAAGGATGGAACTGCCTTTAGCGAAAGGTATCATATAAAATAGTGCTACCCAACAGGTTTGCCCATGCTTTGTAGAATAAGGCCTTTTTTCTAAAGTTATTTTAGTTGCGTGTCTGAGAATGAGCATTCCACGCATACTGTATGCTCCGTTTCAGAAGACACGGAACGAATACAAAAGTATGTCACTGTCATTTGCGTCATCATTTCTCATTTTTTTCGAGAAATGCAGCCGCACCTACGTGTCATCAAGTACACGCTGTATGAGCTCTTATGATCAGTATGTTCTCGTTACTGTGGTATTGTTGCATTTATATGCGACGGAGGTATGGATTTCAGAAATACCACACATCAACAGCATAACATTGTGTTCCTTTTTAGTGCTGAAACTAATTCCTCATGGGAAATGACCGAAAAAACACATGAAACATGAAACTGAGCACATTTTTTAAACCTGCATACAGGTGTGTAGTACTTAAGTTACAGTTAGACTGACATATATTGGGGAAATATTTGCTTTTTCAATGATCACAGACAGTATACTGTATATAAAGTATATAGCTTTTAAGGTGATTACATGTAAAGCCAGCAATGAAACCTGCCTCACCTTCCCTCAGTGAGCTACTAATCCATCTACTGTGCAAGATCCCTTCATATCAAATTTAAAATATACTGACCGGTGGCACAAAATATCTGCCGTTGGATATGTTAAATATAAAAAAAACACGAGGCACACTCAAAAACTTAGATATTGGACTCTTTTTTCAGCTGTATTCAAGACACCTGAAGCTTAGTCGTCAGTCACATTTTTCATGCATTATACATTAGTGCGTGGCAGAGCGGTGGAGTAAGAGCTCACCGATTTGAATGATATGTTTTTAAACAGACAGCTATTTTATTGTTTTAGATAATTTACAAGGTAAAAGGCTTTGAAATCTGACTTTGGTAGTTCATTAAGTTGCCACACGATGACAATGAAGAAATGACAAATCTGGTATAAAGCTGCAGTGCATAGTTAATAGAAAATGTTTGAGGTGTGACAGTGCTTTATAAAAAAGAACGCCATGACTGCTAGCTGCTCTTCAGTGTTCAGACTGCAGGCACTTAGTGCACCAGGTGTTTTGCACAAGATTTTTTCCACAAGACAAATGGAAAAGTGCCATATCCTTTAAACATCCCCATTAATATGTCTTATAAGACTCACTACAACTGAGCACCAAAAGCTCAGTTTTATTACAGTTTCTTGTCTTTGTCAGGCATAGCTTCCAGTTTACGTTTTCAGGTAATTATAGAGCTGTGCACACTAGAGTGGCACAAATTAGCACTTTGGGGGAAGAATCAGTTGGCTGGATGCCCATCATTGCCTGTATGGCCTGGACATGATAAACACACAAGAAACAAACGCCCGTAAAAGGCACAAAAAGTGTGCGTCAACATTTTACTGGAGGATGTGTCTTGGCTCTGCCTGACTTTGATTCAAGGCTGAATCAAAAACGTAACTATAGCTTTGAGGACTGTTACAGGACAGTTCTTTCCTGAAAACTAAGACAGATCTGTGCCTGTTACCTCTTCTGATTTTATACCATAAAATTGGGTAATATTGTTCTTCCATGCCAGGTGAACCCGGAAGAGTTATTTGTAAAAACAGAGAAATTAGAGAAATTATCGTGGATGTTCTGACCTAAACCTGTTTGGTCTGGTATCTTTTCAAGTATTGTACGTGTTTTCAACCCGACCTCACAGGAAGGCGTATAAATGCAAGATATTTCAAGGACATTTGTACGTCGCTTTTGTGTGTCATTTGTACACCATGCAACAAAACTACGGTATCATCCACAGTTAGGCAACAAAACCACTTAGTTAGGTTTAGGAAAAACGTCATGGTTGGGCTCAAAATAAATAAAATAAGTACAAAAAGTAAAATATGTACTGAAACAATTTAATGTAAGTACGGAAAACACGTCACAAAAGTCACAAAAACATAGGGGTGGGAGAAAAATAGATACAGCACAGTATCACCATACTTTGCATGGCGATATTGTACTAATACACGAATGTCAAGTATCGATCTTCTATCATATAAACTATTAACCTCTTAACAATCCGACGGCCCGCTAGAGTGAAGATACTGGTATCATAATATGAAACTAGAAAACCTAAGGAATCGCTAATAACGTTCCAAAGTTACACGCTAAATTTTGACGAGTAAAAACCGGCATGGCCATTTTCAAAGGGGTCCCTTGACCTCTGACCTCAAGATATGTGAATGAAAACTCTGAGATCAACAGAGTGAAAACTGTATCTTATTAGATAAAACACATGTTGACAAACTGCATAATTTGCAGTTGAAAAAAAGGAAATAAATCGCAATATATCTTATCGCAATACTCATACAAAACTCATATAAAACACATCACAACCCAACTTTTTATTCTACGTCACTAGCTCTAAGCGTAGCATATTCACTCGGATGCATTTACATTGCAGTCGGTACAGACTACGTGCCGTACAAATGATATTAATCCAGAAATGATGAATTGAGAGGACATCTTATGAAAGGGCTGAGTCTTTAGACCATGCCTGTTCAAGTGCTTGATGTGTGAAGAATCATGTGAGAGGTTTGATGTGGTCTGAAGAGTTTTTCTATCATCGATGGCCATGAAAGAGATGCGTACTGTTGAAGCTCCGACAGCTGAAGCTCGTGGTAGGAACTGCAGGACAGAGAGCAGCGATTCCTCTTTATTACATTTGGAATTTCCTCCCAGCTGATTGAAGTATCAGCATATTGCTGCCATATTCCTCCACAAGAGCCCACGGTTTTAATAATTTGCAGAATGAAGGGGGCAGATGAGAGGTTATCAAAGTCACTTGCATTCGTTTAATCTCTGATGCGCTGCCATTCACTACATTTTATAAAAAACATAAAAAAGAAAAGAGCAGTTTATAAGTTTCATGAAAAAGCAGTGTTGAAAGTCAACTTTTCTTTAATGATTAGCTGATTTGTGTGCCTAAAGGTACGTGTCCACAGGCTCCGTCCTTTCAAAGCTTTCCATTCATTGTCTATGTAAGCAGCGGTGCAATGCATTCCGGTAGAGAGACGAACCGTCACGTTGGCCGCTCCTCATTTGCATAAAGGTCTTTATGCAAATCCCGGGTGTCCGAGGCAACTCGCCGCCTCTGGAAACTCCCGAGAAACTTAAACTAAGCTTTGTCGATCCAAAATAAAAAGATTCAGCAGCCGCGTGGCTTATTTCTCGCAAAAAATGTTTTCAGAAACAAATTTCGGTGAACTATTTTCGTGATATAAGCGTAGAAAGTTTCCAAACGAGCCGCCATGTTGGTTCCGGTTTGAAAGCTGGGAGCAGCAGCCCACGAGGGAAAGCTTTCGTTCAATCAGGTGCCGAGTGTCTAGTGGCAGCCCATCAAGCGTCCAACGCTGGGGAGCGAGGTGATCAAAAACGCCCCTGTGGACCCGTACCATAAGGGCGTTGTATGTGGGTTTATTTTTATTTTTTTGTGTGTCTGCTTGTCTCTTTTTTTTTTTATCTTGTTTTGCCTTCATTTCCTGGTATTGTTTGTCTTTTGTTGTTAAATATTTGAAGTGAAGCAAGATGTATTACTGATGTGCACATGCTTCCTGATGAAAACATTTGAAAGAAGAGAAAGAAAGCAGACAGCTAAAGCAGACAGGCTGCATTAATGTACACTGTTTACCCGGTGTGTATGTACTGTATGTATACAGTGATCAATACGTGACAAGAAATACTATATGTACTGCGTTTACAGTATGATCATGTGGAGGAAAAAATAACAATAAGTAATCTCATGTCATTTAGCTGTTCTATGCAAAGTTAATGTAATCCTCTAATGTTTAGTGTAACACATCAATCATGCAAAAATCTATTGTTGCATTAGCCTTGAAAGAACAATAATAATAAAAATGCTATAATGGTTTTAGCTTCCTTTCCATAAATCATGCTCGCAGGGTGGGGAGGGGGCATCTTAACTTGCCACTTCAGCTCATCTGAGCAGTTGAAGGGATGCTAAATACTGATATGATATTGAACAATAACCGCAGCCGCAGTTGGTCACTTTCAACCTGAAGTGGTTTGAAATACGGCGTGACACAGTCAGCCGCTGCTTCGAACACAAGTTGACCCCCAACACCTTCTACAATGACATAAAGCAGTTTTCTGCTCAATAGCCACTCAACAATAGACTGTAAATCAACAGTAAATGCATAAAAACAGTGCATAGCGGGAGATTTATTGTAACACTGCGAATCCTTTTAAAACAAATATTAAAATAAGACCCAAATCAGCCGGAACGTCATTTAACAGGTCGCGCTCGCTTCAGTTTTTGAGCCGGTAGCTGACAGGATTTACATCGATATTAACGTTTGATTAATAACGCAGCTCTCGAGTGTTCTAAGTGTATATGATGAACAAAATGCAAATAGGATCAACACATGATTACAACACAATGGTTTAAACAGCACATTAGAATACATATGTATGACTGGAACGGTTAAGCAAACCTCCTGCTCAATAATGCGTCGTTATACCAACAGTCATGTAGCCAAACACATACGTATGGAGAGGATTGCCGTCGAGCACACACAGCTTTCAGGTTTTGATAAGTGCATTTCTACCGTGTGGTTTCAACCTGGGACCTTTACAAGTGCTTGTCAGAGTAGCGCTCAGAGTACCGCCTAAAGAGGCTTTTCGATTTCACAGAGAATACACTCTTCCCAGGAAGTGGGTGGAGAAGATAATTCTCCAAAAGAGGAAGGGGAGGAAAAAAAGAAAACTAGAGAATTAATAAACCTTTTTAGTCGGCATAATCATTCATTTTGAACTTAAACTGAACAGAGCAACAAAACAAATCATTTTTGGGGAAAGAATACATGTATTTTAATGCCCTCAAGCAAAACTAATTAAAGACGACACCTCATTTACATAAATAAGCATTATAATTTGCATGCACGCACAAGGGAATAGAGTCAGAAAAAAGAAAGCAATATTTTGCAGTCTGCTAATTTCATTTTATTCAGGATTTAAGCTTAATAAAGATTCATTTTGGAGGGGGAAAGGAGGAGTAATCAAAGGGGAAATTTGAACTATCTCCAAAGATGCAGCAGCCTCCCATTGAAAGGGCTCTTTCCGAGTCACCAGATGACTCCTAATCTGGAGTGGCACTTCCTGGCCCGGCTCCAACACCAACTCCTTGAAAGGTAAAAAAAATTTTAGAGCCCAATTTATTAGTATGCAGTTCTGGCATCGGGTAGAGAATTAATGGCGGTGACTGATAATGACTGTAATCGTGGCACAAATGGGGTGTTGAAATAGCAAACAACGGGCACAAGGCATGTAATGGGGATTTTATTAATTACCCGAGGTCCCTAGCATGAGCAGTCTCCAGGATTTACTGTGACCATGCCAGCCGGTCGAGGAGGGGTCGGCCAGTCTAATCTGACAATGAAAGGGTCACTACAGAGACTGCAGTGTGGGCAAAAGGGAGTAACGTGGCAATGCTACTGCACTTAGCTTTAACGCTGCTTTATAATATTATGAGAGTCACTGGTAATGTATTCATTTGGCTCATTCATCGGGGTTTGGATCTCATCCTTGAGTACAGTACTTTTCAGAGCAAAAAAGAGGCAAATTTGCTCACTCAGCAAAGTGTTTAGTCACATAAAAAAAACAGATCAGCCCAGAAATAATTCAGATAAATTACCCCTCTTTCTTTTTGATTACAGCGAATGCAGTCACCTACAGTGAAATAAGCTCCCTCTGTCTCTTTGTTGGCTATTAGAAAAAAGAAATCAACATATGGTAGCACTGTCAGGTAGGATAGCCCATTCACACATCAACTCATCAACAAGAGAGGATTGATTAAAAGTCCTTTTTATTACTCACTGCATCCTTAATGGACGCTAGACTTTCAAAATGGAAGAAACAATTAGAGTTTTACTGCTTTGTGGGCACTACTGATTTATATAAATCACTGCACGGGTGTAAATTTTCCAATAAAAGACTGAACCACTCCTAGCATACATAATCAACATGTCCACACTTGGTACACACTCTAGACTCGCACACAATCTCTTTAAATTGGTAGGACCCAACAGTCACACCAATTCAAGCAACCAATCAACAGATTGGGTGTGCTTGATGGAATTTCTAAACTGTTTCTATATGCTGCGGCACTACTAATCATACCCAGTGCTTTCTGTCCAAAAAAGATATCTCCTCGAGGCAAACAAACATGGCTATGACTTCTTACAGTTCGGTGCTGTATGAAGATGAAATTGGGAGTTCTGCTTTAGTTCGTTTAGAGCAGTTAATATGAACGTTGTAGTGATTTCCCCCCATAAATTTGGTTTGAGGAGGTTCATCTGGAATCATTTTGACACCAAATGGAACGATTGCTATCGTATGATTTTGGAGGCTGGTTTCATACACCGTTCGTAGCTATACCGACGAAAATTAATGCGCTGTAATTTCTGTATATCCCACAAAACCAATGTGTAATTCACATAATCGTGAACCAGGAAGTATAAAGAGCAGCGAACGTCACGTAGGCAGGAGGTCGGGGTGGATGGGTGGGTATAAAAATACTGGACGTTCGCCCAGGAGACTGGTGTTCGTACCCCGTGTAAAACCAGAAGTCAACGTTGATGTATTTGTCACGTAATTTACGTAGTAACGCCACTACCGGATTATTTTTTTTTTTAAGCCAAACCAGGATTTTTTTCCTGAGCCTAATTCTTGTTGTTGCCTAATCCTAACCAAGTCGATCATTTCCTAAACCTAACTAAGACCTTTTATTGCCTAAACCTAACTAAGATGTTTTATTGCCTAAACTTAACTAAGATGTTTAATCGCCTTAAGCTAACTAAGACATTTCATTGCCTAAACCTAACTAAGAAGTTTCATTGCCTAAACCTAACTAAGCCCACTAAGACGTTTTATTGCCTAAACCTTACTAAGCTAACTAAGACATTTTATTGCCTAAACCTAACTAAGACGTTTTATTGCCTAAACCTAACTAAGATGTTTTATTGCCTAAACCTAACTAAGACGTTCTATTGCCTAAACCTCACTAAGAAGCTTTATTGTCTAAACCTAACTAAGACGTTTTATTGCCTAAACCTAACTAAGATGTTTTATTGCCTAAACCTAACTAAGACGTTTTATTGCCTAAACCTAACTAAGATGTTTTATTGCCTAAACCTAACTAAGACGTTTTATTGCCTAAACCTCACTAAGAAGCTTTATTGCCTAAACCTAACTAAGACGTTTTATTGCCTAAACCTCACTAAGAAGCTTTATTGCCTAAACCTAACTAAGATGTTTTATTGCCTAAACCTTACTAAGTTAACTAGGACATTTATTGCCTAAAAGTAACTCAGACCTTTTATTGCCTAAACCTAACTAAGCTAACGAAGACATGTATTACCTAAACCTAACTAATACGTTTTATTGCCTAACTGTAACTGAGACGTTTTATTGCCTAAACCTAAGGAAGTTATTTCCTGTAAGACGGATGTTTACTATGAAAAGACTGTATGTTGACATTTGTAGGAAAAACAAACAAAAAGGAGGAATAACTTTTTCCTCAGATATCGTATTAACCGTTGCATGAGAATAGGTTGGATTTTGATAATGAAGATGCTTGAAATTTAGCCTTAAGAGGAAAAATCTAAGCGTGGTAAAGTGAATGCAGCAGTCCGTCCTCGTCGATGTGGTCACTGGGCTCCATTGAAACAGGAAGTGGAGCAACGCTGTGCAAGGAACATTATGAAACATGCCTCTCCCTGTTATATAGTCAATAACCTGAGATTAAAATAGCATTTTAAAATTGGCTGGGTACCTAGATGCAATTAAAGTGATACTCCACCCAAAAGCTATCTTTGGAGTATTAAAGTATCAAATAACCACACTCTGTTGGCTTGAAAGGTCGCTGTAAAAAGTTAGACGTTTTTATCCTCTAGCTTGTGTTCATATTAGTTACAACAGATACTTAATGTGGAACAGAAGAAGAAAGGTATTAAAACATCCATAAAACTGAATAACAATGCTTCAGCATAGTCCACTTGTCTACTGTCCATCCGTATGCTCAGTATGGAATGAACAGAAACTGTTAGAAACTATACAGCAAGGAATCTCTGTATATGCGTGTGTGTCCATCACATATCTGAAGAACCGTTCATCCGATCTACTTCAAACTTGGCGGGTGTATTGCTGGGGGTCCAAGGATGTGCAGTGTCGAAGTTGGTGCAATTTGGATACACGACACATTCATTATAAATAAACTTTGAATAAACAAGCGATAGTGCTCTTTTGCAGCAGAAGGTGTGGGGCTTCAGGGTTCTGCAGACTGAGTCGAGCGTGTTGTCCACAGCACACGGCCTTTACATGGATTCAAACTTTTCTTTCTTCACAGAGAAGCTGTAAGGTTTTGTAGCGTTTTGTGTTTGATGATCAAAAGTGGATCTATAGAGACAGACCAACCCTTTGTGCTGTAATTCACACACATACCATCTGGGGGTGTGGAGTGAGCTCACCAGACCTCGACTGCTGCTCCTCGTCTCTACTCTACCGGCTCGAGGCTACATTAGCTGCAGTACATTAGCTGCTAGCATAACACACATGAATCTCAGACTGAACTGTCGGTGGTTGAGCTGCATTGTGGGTAATACAGGCGTCAGGACTTCAAAATAAAGTTAAGCCATGAAAACGTTGGCTCTAAAACTCCAACACAGTGGTGTGAGCAGCCAAAAGTCAACAGGTGACATCACAGTTTGTACAATCTGAATGTAAACTCAGAGTATAGAAAGAAAAGGCCTGGCCAGGTTCTTCTTTTACTCTTTCATTTCTCTCTCTCTCTCTCTCTCTCTCTCTCTCTCTCTCACACACACTGAAACTAGTCAGCTGGATTTTATTCCACAGAGAAAACAAAGTAGTAGAATTTGGAAGTTGGTTTGAAATCATTGATAAAATGAATGAATCAAACTGAGTGATTAAATGAGCAGCGTGATGTTTCTAAATCCACAATGTAATAACCCTGAAAACGCATGCAAAATGCCATTTAAATCAAGTGTTCTTGAAAGAATCCTTTACTTAAAGCTGCCTATTTTTCTGTCAGCGAGGACTATACTAATAAAAAGAAAGAATACTTGTCGAGCCAGCTGCACGTTGCATTTATAAGCAGGATAATGACGAACCTGGATGCCTTTTTCTCTCCAGTCACATTGCGTGACAAAGGTGTGTGTATATTGTACAGTATATTTATCTCATACCTCTGCCTAAGGGCAACTGTTGGTAACATAACCTCACCATTCAGGTTCGGATTTTCTCTTTTTGTCATGCACATGCTTTTACAGTGCAAGCAGTTTTGCATAGCGTTCAGGACCTCAAGTGTTGTTTTGAAAAGCTCAATTTTCATAAATTATGTTTTTTTTACCATAGCTCGAGTATCCTTTTGTATACTGATTGACCTTCTTTGACATAATAAATTCCAATCTGCAGACATAAAACACTTTATCCTCGCTCTAAGCTTATAACATTTTGATTTACAACCATAAGCACCGGGTTAACAATGATGGAAAACTTTCCCCACGCAAGTAAATAAATGGATTTTTTATGAAACTTTTTTATTGTTTTCATCACTTAACAACTATTAATGAAACATCACCTGATGAAACGGCTTCACAGTCACTGAACAGTTAACACAGTTCAGCTCCTGTGATTGCTGTTTTATCACCAAAATCAAAATATGCACTTTTTTTCAGTGCCTTCCCTCATTCACATGTTCTGACAAGGCTTTCACAAGTGGCTTGGCTCTAGGTTGTGTTTATAGTATTACTGTGTACTTTAGTGTACCTTGTTTTTTTATTTAAACATTGTTTTTTAAGGGGAAAATTTCACCTTGTAAAAACACTTCAAACTGATCTGCAAATAAAAGTCTGCTCGTCGTGTAAATACATATTTAATTACAGTAAGAGGTCTACATATGACATCTTTGAATGGCATGGCTTTGTAGCGTTTGTGCTTTCCTGTCTAAGAAAGAGTCATCACTGTAATGGAAAATACCAGACAGTACATACCCCGTTTACTTGTGAAATACCTATCTTCCTCACGCTTTTTGTTGGTGTTTTTTTTTTTAACCTCAAGTACCTGTTCCATGGGTGTGTGCGTGTTTTTTTTTCCAAGTTGTGAGGTCATGTGTGAAAAATGTATTGAAAAACAGTCATGCCATAACATATCGAAACCTGTTTTTTTTTTGCGTAATGATCTAGATATTTCTTTAAAAATATCAGCCCCATTTTAAAACACAAAGCATTGAATGTTCCCTTTTATTGTTTTGTTTGTTTTTGTTTTTTTTTGTTCCTCTTCTTGTGCTGCGTCTGACGTGAGACAGAGAGACTTTGAAACTAAAGTTGGCAGCATTCCTTGGCAGTGACACACACAGACGTATCACCTTAATGCTCACTTTTTTCAACACATGAAAAACTCAAAGAGCTCAACCAGATGTTCAGGTTCTGATCTGAAAACTGATTGTATGGATAGCAAGAAAACAACTTTTTGTCTGAATGAAATGCTTTTTGTTTTGCCAAGTGTCTCTGGGCTGCACTTCTCAGAGATATGGTTTAACCAGGGCTGTCAATCAAAAGTATTTAATACTCTTATCAACATAGGAGTGGACAAATATGCTGCTTTATGCAAATAGATGTATATATTTATTATTGGAAATCAATTATCAACACAGATCAATGACAGATATTGTCCAGAAACCCTCACAGGTACTGCATTTAGCATAAAACAATATGCTCCAATCATAACATGGGAAACTGCAGCCCAACAGGCAACAACAGCTGTCAGTGTGTCAGTGTGCTGACTTGACTATGACTTGCCCCCAAACTGCATGTGATTATCATAAAGTGGGCATGTCTGTAAAGGGGAGACTCGTGGGTACCCATAGAACCCATTTACATTCACACATCTGGAGGTCAGAGGTCAAGGGACCCCTTTAAAAATGGCCAAGACAGTTTTTCCTTGCCAAAATTCAGCAAAACTTCAAAGCGTCATTTGGCCTTCTTCCTGAAATGCTTGTATTGGTTGTTACCAAATGGATTCCTTAAGTTTTTTAGTTTCATATGATGCCAGTATCTTCGCTCTAGTTTTAAAACTGAGCCTGCTCCAACCTAAAAATCGCACTAACTTTGACAGCCCTAGTTTTAACTTAAATGGATATTCTGTTGACTATCTGGAGAGTGTATTGGGCCACTGTGCTATCACTACTAACACCACCAAGCTCTTGTGTTTATTACAGATTTCTAAACTTTGTTGCTCCTCCTGGTAACATAAAATCACTTCTCCTGTCAGAGATAGTTTTTTCTCTAAATTATCTTCCCAACAATGTGTACACACATAACCACAAATATGTAACTGTTGTTTTTTTAAGAATACACTGCATTAGTATTGTGTTATATGAGTCATCAGTAGACCGGAAAGCAAATATGTCCCAGTTATTACTGGAAGCCAGTGTGAGTGGGAAGCAGCAGTCCCGTGTTGAGGAGGAGATCCCTCAGTGTTCCAGAGGTGTCTCAGGCGTGTTGCCTCACCTGGTGCTGTGTTTACCTCAGATGGTAGGATTAGGAAGCAGCCATGTGGAAGATATGACTCTAATCCATCGTGCATTTACTTGGCACTGAGACACGGCCCTACGCAACACTTCCGCTCTCCTAAAGGTAGAGCAACGCCCTTAAGGAATGTGAGAAATATCAACAGCATTTTGAGACTCTCGGAGTGTGATACAGGAGTGGCAGGTGGGCTGTACGGGGATCAGTGAGTTGGGCCGTTTGTCTTAAAGCGTTTCTCTAGCAGTCATCAACCAGTTGACAGATTCAAATGCACGAGATAGATCAGTGCATCATATTCTGTCCAAAGCAGGCAATAACTGAACTCTATAGAGTTGTTCCTGGCCAAACATACTCTCATATTGTTTTTTTCATTTTCACTACTATTGCAAGAAATGTCGTAATATTACGAGAATAAAGTCATAACTTAACGAGAAAAAAAGTCAGACTATTACAAGAATACAGTCATAACTTTACAAGATAAAAGTCGTAAGATTACAAGAATACAGTCATAACTTTACGAGAAAAAAGTCGTAATATTACGGGAATAAAGTCACAACTTTAAGAGAAAAAATCGCAAAGAAAAAGGATCGATTGGTACCAACCATGTCATGCTAGCTTGTCGGGAAGAACGATAAATAACGCTCCAAAGTTTTGCTAAATTTTGTTGAGGAAAAACTGGCATGGCCATTTTTCAAAAGGGTCCCTTGACCTCTGACCTCCACATATGTGAATGAAAACTCTGAGATGAACGGAGTGAAAACTGCATCGTATTAGATAAAACAGAAGTTGACAAACTGCATAACTGGGAGTTGGAAAAAGGTAATAAATCTCAATATATCACAATACTTATCTCAAATGGGTTAAAATAATAATAAGATCGTATCGTGGGGCCTCTGGTGATTCCCACCGTACCAACTACTGTCCTATGATAACTTTGATAACAGATTAAGTTTAACACGAGGCAAAAGGCATGGTCAAATCTATAAATTACTGTTCATATAATTCACATTATCGGTATTTTATCACTGTGCTACTCTGAGAGTTTACAGCTTTATCCTGTGTGTTTTTGGTCAGACGACTTTGTGTCGTAACCACATCACCACCTCCATCACAAACGCCAGGAAGCCAAAGTCTTATTTATCCAATGGGCTGATAATTAAGCCGTTCTCATTAGTGACATAATTGGAAATGTAATTAGCAATAGTAATAATTATTGCATTTAATACCTTTTCTCTTTAGTTATCAGGCTCATTCAAACTGGTAATTAGCAGTCACGAGAATTTCATACTTTTTTGTCCTAATTCATTTCGGTCACCAATTATTTCATATATCAATAAATAATTACCACATTCATTTAGATTTTTCAATAAACATACAAACACTGTGATCTCCCACTTTTTAGTGTAGAATTGAACTTGAAACTTCACGACCAGCAAAGAAGAGAAAGGAAATGGGATTTATGGGAGATGCCATCTTAATTTTTAATTTCATTTTCGAAGATGACATGTTTCTCGACCTTCATAAAACAATAAAACAACCCCCCCCTCTCGCCCCCCCAATTTCTTCTTTTACTTTAACCAGCTGTGGCCAAAAGAAGTGTTGGTCACACCTGGATGAAAGACGGTGTCAGGATTCTCGGTCAGACTTTAACCTTTTACATCAATCTGTTTGCACCCAAGACGTTGCTTTTCAACATAAAAAATAAATATAAAAGATTCTGACAAGATCAAGTTCTTTAAATCTCTCAGTTCAAAGACACTACATGTGATGGCAAACACCTGTTTTATGTTTATCTACAGAAATCAGATGGCTGTAGCGTGAGCATCGGGCAGAGGCGATAACTCCTCGGCGGATTCGGCTTCGGCACAGATTGTTCAACGAGACGGTGAGTCTGAAACTTTCCTGTCTCATCACCCAGTTATTTGCTGTAAATTTAATACTATATGTATTCAATACTTAAGACAACTCTGTGTCATGTCAAAGCGTGTAATAGACCCGTGTGTCCATCAGAGGATAGCTTGTCAGTGTCACTTTTTGCCTCGCCAAGGCGTGAATATTACACGCCTGTATGGAGGTGCGGTGCCAGCAGGGGGCAACAAAACCTCTCACTTAGGTTTAGGCAAAACGTCATGGTTAGCCTTAAAATAAGTACGTAAACTAAGTACAACATACAACATAAGTATGGAAAACACATCACAAATGTCAGCATCAGAAACCGACGCACAGAGACACCTTTTGTCAACACTATGTGACAAACCGGGCTTTCAACTAATCAATGGAAACCCAACCGCAAGTGACGTAGCAGTAATAGCGTGAGAGTCCGTTCAGGGCAGGTGGAAAGGGGAGCTCGATGGCTCAAACAAACACAAGACTTTCAACCAGAAGACCGGTGTGGAACGTGTGTGAAACTAAAAGTAACGTTGACTTTTGATACTCTTTGGTATCGTCAGTCCCGTTAGTTGTTGTCACGTGAGTCGTTAGTATCGCTGGTCCCGTGAGTCACTAGTCAGTGAAGTTAACGTCAACCATGACCGGTTCCTAACCCTAACTAAGTGGTTGTGTTGCCTAAACTTAACTTCCTGTGAAAACGCAAGTTTATTTTGAAAGGACACTATGCATGTAACATGCGTAGATTGACACGCTGTCTCCGGTCTGTCCAAAAGTTACTCAAGAAGGGAACCCCGTGCATCGGCCTCTGATGCCGAGGGGCACTGACCAAGCGGCGGTATTTGAAAAAGGTGTTGAAAAAAACACGTCACAAACGTCACTAAAAAACACGTCACTAGTGTAACTCACAAAACAAAACTCTGCTCTCGAACACCGGTCTCCTTGTTGAAAGTTGTGTTTGTTCTCATGTCAGCCTGCTGCGCTGTGCCACGCCATGCCGTGCTGCGCCACGCTGCAAAGCTATGAAGCCATAAGAATGGTATTCGGGACAGCCCTACATCATTGAGAGGTCAAACAAAGTGTAATTCATTTGTATGAAAAAGCATTTGGCAAACAGTTTATTGAAACCGTTTCCATCGGCGGGAAACAAATTATTGGATCATTGACTTTACTTTCACTAAATATGGCTCATAATGTGCAGTATCGGTGTCTCTGCCCCCCTGTTGAAGTCGCACCTCTGTTTTCGAGGAACAACTTAATTGTCTCAAACATGCACGCAAGCGGCACGCACGAGTCATGATACCCCAAGGCCTAGATTAATTAAGCTATGAAAACCCACGAGCAGAGAGCATTCAGCAGGTGCCTGTTTGCCTTGGTATGGGACTTGTTTTTGGCAGTGGTGCAGTGGCTCATTATAAATCTATAATTAAGTTACAATTTTATTTGCTTTTTTCTAACCATACTGTCAGAGGGAACCAACACGGATTAAACTCTGATTCTGTGAAGTGCACTCTTGGCTATATTTCTATTTCTTCTTCTTATACTTTGACAAATGTGTGAATGAGAGGGTGAGAGTGATACTGTGCGTGTCAATTCGCTGCTTGTTATCCCGTGCCTCCTACAGGTGCGCCTGTTTTTGTTAAGGCGCATCTTGTAATTCGTAAAATCTCTTGATTTGTTCTTAATCCAAAACAAGCTTATTTACACCCCTCCTCCTCCTCCTCATCCAACTCCTCTGTATCTCAGCACAAAACAAACACAGCGCCCTCCTGCTGGCTGAAGGCATGGTCCTCAGAACCCCCACAGATCAGCTCATCCCGCGCCCGGGTGTGTGTTGGCAGCGCTAAGTGAATGCGATGAAGCGGCTCTCTCAGGGCAACGTCTGTTATTTTGAGTCACCTGCCAGCAAAGAGGGAGGGTGAGACGCACAGCGGGGGTGGGGATGGTGGGGGGGCCCGAAGGAGGGATGAGCGGGGCTGTGGGAGAGAATCCCCCCGCCTGCAGGGTGGTCAGACTGAATGAGAGTCACCACCACCACGGCGGCGGCGGCGTGTGCCAAGAGCTCGCTCAAGCTAACAATGTGGCCTGTGGAGGGGCAGACCGGGAAGGAAATTGAGGTTAACAACATTGTTACATATTAAACAGGGCTCGTCTGTGCAGCACAGGATGTGTGGAATGGTTAATCCTCCATGAGTCGAGCATGTTATTTAGTAATGAAACCCGTAAGAAATTGTATTAAATGAAAATATTTGTGGTTCTCTCTGGATATGCTCTTCTAAGGAACGAAGGATCAGAAAGACCTTAAAGTTATAGTGAGGTAATATCTGCTGTGGACAGCTGCAGCACAGACAGGAGGGCCGGGACGTTTCACCTATCTCCTGACTCACTACTTTACAATACTTGGGTGCCGATTCAATATGTATTGCGATTTTTAAGTATTGCGATTCGATAATACAATTTATCGCAATTTTTATTAACTTTTTTTAATACTAAACCATGGGGAAAAGTTGAATCATACACTTCTAGGGACTTTTACTTTGAAAAATATCTAAGTTATTACAGTAATTGATCTCTGAAATCTGAGTAAAAAACCTTTTGAATTTAAACTATTAATTAAAAATCAATAGTGTTTTTGAGAATCAATTAATTATCACGTAAACGTAATATTGCGATACTCAATATTTCCTTACACCCCTACCCAGAACACAATAAAAGCTTTTTTATAAGTGCTGCAACTAACAATTTTTATCATCATTTTCTCGAGATCGATTAGTTGCTTGGTCTATAAATTGTCAGAAAATGGTAAAAAAAGAAAAACAAGTCCATCAGTGTTCCCCAAAGCCCAAGATGACGTCCTAAAATGTCTTGTTTTGTCCACAACTCAAAGATATTCAGTTTACTGTCATAGAGGACTAGAGAAACCAGAAAATATTCACATTTAAGAAGCTGGAATCAGAGAAGTTAGACTTTTTTTTCTTTAAAAAAATAACTCAAACCGATTAATTGATTATCAAAATAGTTGAGACTAATCGATGAATCGTTACAGCTCTAATTTTCTATTAAAAAAACAAAAATCAAAATGGTATAATTAAATCTGAATTCAACAGAACGTCCACAAACTCCAGTGAAGTGACTCGTCAGCAGGTGTGAGTGTTAGGAGTGTTTTCACAGGTGCTATTGTACATTAGGTCTCAGCACTGGTTTTCACAGCTCCAGCCTTACTAGTGAATCTCACCGCTTTCCTTCACTCTTTCCCCCACTGTGCTTTGCCCAGGGGAGCGACGCCTTCTACGTGTTGTAATAAGGGTAGCTGATATAATGAAGGTCATTGTAATCAGAGCTAATGTGCCAAGGAGTCAAGACACTGTAGCTTTATTTGCCAGCAAGGCCCGGCATTTGGTACCCATGGGGATCAGGCTGATAGTGTTATCTTTGCTAACCTGACTCTAATACAGGCCTTGCTCCGCTGTTTGTGTCAGTGTCGGAGCTGAACTTTTTCCCAGTGATCCCTTCCGTGTGTGGACGGGGCCCGGTTTGGGCTCCACTCCGCTCCATCCTGGTTTAAATCCCCATCCCAAGGTGTTTGGCTTCCCCTCAGTTCACACGCTGCATTTAAAAGAGCGGTGCTCCCTCTCTCTCTCTGACTGTCTGACTCTGGAAAACAAGAGCGGGGCGCACACAGGCTTCGATTGAACGTACTTGACATAGAAACATTACATTGGCGTCTGCTGAGGACTGGCTCGTAAGAGATGACCTCTAAATCTAATCCTGTCCCTCAGGATATGCAAATGTCCTCAGCTCAAATTTGATTTGTTTTTGTCAGTTCAGGACACAGCAGTTTGTTTACAACTGTTATCTGAAACAGTGTAAAAAAAAACGGATACGTAGCTCTACTTTTTAGACGTTTTTACAACCTTGCTCTCCAGACTGTTTGTGATATTAAGGTCTTGTGTGAATTTGCCTCAAACTTTGGCATTGAAATTCCTTTTTCTTAGCTCATCATTTGACGAGATAAATCATATAGCGAGGCTTAGCTATCAAATTTAAACAAGTCTGAAGAAAGATCCAACTACAGTAGTGAATAATGTACTGTAAGAAAAAGCATTTAGATGTTGTTAAGGTATTTTGTAAAATTGGTTGATAAGAATAATTAAACATGATGAATATGAATGGAGGGCCGTTATACAGTTGTGAAACTGTAGTTGCAGAACTGGCAGTTGATAATTTTTCCTCCATGAGATTTTGACGTCTGATTAATTGCAAATTAATCGCACATTTTTTATCTGTTCAAAATGTACCTTAAAGGGAGATTTGTCAAATATTTAATACTCTTATCAACATGAGAGTGGGCAAATATGCTTGCGTGTGCATTCCAAGCAAAAATACTATTTAAAACTCGAATACTGTGAATTAGTCGATTCATTTTTGAAAATCTATGTATACAGCCAGAAAGAAGCCAAACTTAACATGCCACACACATTTTACCGGTAGTAATGTTACTACCAGCGCCTGCGACGATTAAAACAAGGGAAAATATGTTTGTTTTAAGACGGGGCGAATAGTCGCACAAACATGGCGATTTTTTTTTTATAATTTAACAACGATTCGAAAACCGTAGATTTGGTCTCCAGGGCTGGAGTCTCTGCTGTACTCTGCTCCTCTGCCTGCTTTCACTCACACACCGCGCTTGTTCTCACTATTTCGCTCCACTCTCACGTGCATGCGCACACACTACACACTGCAGAAGAGTTAGTTAGCTCTGAGAATATCTAGTGAATGTACAGTGGACGTTTGTGCAGAAATAACTGCTGCAGCTCCTCCAGACCAACAGAGGTTTCCTGTGTCTTGTGAAGTGACGGGGCTCCGCAGAGAGAAACGTTATTGTCTCCGACCAAAACTCTGTTGTCTCCCCCGTTCCCTCCGACCGACCTTCATCTGGTCAGCTAACATTACTACCAAGCAGCTGAAATATAGAGTGATATTGTGGTTTTAGCTGACGTGTGTCGCCTCACTGTTTTTAGCGATGCTTGTTCATGTCTATGTAGAGCGAGCACAAACGCGAGCCCAACGCTGACTTTTGTTGACTTAACGGCCACAGGTGTCGCTGTTAACAAGCAATTTCTGATTCTTACAAACAGTCCCTTTAACTTGACAGCCATAGTTAGAGGGGAAATGTATTTTGTCGCGTTTGTCTTTGATGTATTACAAATAGTCCGCGGACTGCTGCAGCGAGTACGTAATACAACGAGCGACGTGTAGATTAGGTGATGTAGTATATATATCGTATGACCGTTAATGAACGTTACATGGTATAATAACGAGTATAACGAGCGAGAAAGTCCACTACGGGCGGGCAGGAGGGGCGTTTTCAAATAAATACAAGGCCTCCTCCAGGAGACCGCTGTTCATGTCCCTGTGAAACTAAAAGTCAGCGTTCACTTACGTAGTCATTATAAACCAAACCATCATGTTTTTTTTTTAAACTAAACCTAACAAAGTACTGTGTTTGCTTATTTTGTTTTAATTTACAACATTAACCAGGTGTTTAAAACTGTTTAAAACTTCAAACATAATCCAGGAGAAATTCTGTATGAAGAATGAGAATGCAGTTTAGTTGCATGAGAAAGTAATTTTGCAGGAGACTGAGGAGTCGGTGACTGGATATTTATCAGGAACCCCTGACAATCTAGCGGGCATCCTCAGCAGGACTTGAATGTTGATTACCATTTCTCTTATTTTTTTTTTATACTTGCCTTTTTAATGTGCCGCTTTCTGTAAGAAACATCAAAGGTTCTTTTTTCCCTATTCATCTGAGCACCTCCAGGAAAAAAAAAAAAAAGGGCTACCCATATCTAACCCCATGCAAGTCCCCTGGTCCCATCATTCAAACTTCCAAGCCTCTCTTTGTGGCTTCCTAGAGGACCATGGTGAAATGATCTCTTTTGTTTCGCATCATTAGTTCCATCTGTTGTGCGAGCAGGCCTGTCTGTTCCGGAGCATGGCAACGTGATGGTCGCCAGGGGCGATTGGAGACGCTACCGTCCCGGTGGCTTGTGGCTCGACCTCCGCCACCGCCATTGCCTCGTCCGTGATCCCCATGACACCCTCGCACTCGCTTGACTGTTTTTTACTTATTTATTCATACATCTGGGGGAAATAAGAGCACACGTGTGCTTCATATGCATGAAAATACAGTTGGTTTAGTTGCCTTTTTAAGAAAGGAATTCAGCTGTGTGATGCTATTTTTAATCTAATATACGGCATTATTCATACAGTTAAAGAGCAGTTTATGTGGTTATAAAGTTGTGATCTTTGAGGTGATTGTTGATACAAACCACACTACTACTAACTCACATTGTATGTCCACTCTGTGTCCAAACACAGGCTTTAATAGGTCAGATTTGTGTGCTTATTTTCTTGCAGTCGGGAGTAAACGATGCACCGACAGATGTAGCATTTTCTCTCAACAAGGAAATATTTTATTCATGATTTACATGAATGATAAATCTTCAGAAAGTCTTAGCGCTGATGGGCATACACAATTTAACATCTGTCTTCCTCAGAATAATTAATCGCATACCAGAACACTTGGGACCCAGTGTTGGATTTTTTCCTCTCACTTTACTTGATCTAATTACTTCTTTAAAAGCAAAACATTCTCTATAAAGAAGACTGGAATGATAAACGTACCAGCCAAAGAGAAAAATCCGATCTTGTCCGTGTAAAAGACTGCTTTTTAGCCCCATCGCTGTGAAACCCCGCCATAACCTAAGACGGGTGGAAATGTGGCCTTAATTATAATTCGTAATTCCCAAATGAATATTTCCATAATGTCTCCCGAGTGAATTGCTCTGGCCCCTTATCACCATAGTGTGAATGTACAGCACAAGGGCATCTGTGTGCATGTCAATGCGGAGATCACCAGATCATTTTCATTGAAGACGGGAGCCATCAAAGGTCACAACCATCCAAATGACCTAACCTTGCAATGTAACACCTGGGTGTAAAAGTGGACTCATCCTATCTACTGGGATGGGTGTAATGTACCTCTAATGTATAAAGTGCGGAAATAAAATAAGAGTTATAGGTTGGCGGAGGAGGTTCAGTGCGGGCTGGAGAATCCTGTAACTCTATAGGGTGGAATAGCTGTGTTGGTATCACCCGAGGTGACAGGCTATTGCCAAAGTGCTGTATTTGTTGGAACCATTATGAAATAAAAGTCTGTGAAAAGGCCAATATTCAGTTTGAATTGATTCCCGGAAAACTCCAGAAGTGAATATGCTTTCATTTTGATAGTATTACTATGGACAAAATGTGTTGTGTCAGTTTCACCTCGCCATTACTTTGCTCCATTAAGGCAAAACCGACTGATTTTATTTTTGCCCAGTCTATTTTCTGTGATAAAATGAAAATGGGAGAGCTTTATTAAGTCTGAGTGACACCTAAAGCTGAGAGCCAAACAGGAAAATAAGTCATGTGGGATCTAGTTTCAGTTCATTTTTGCTCAATTCCCATCTCCTGATCAAATACGGCACTTTCCAGTAGGGGCCTAATGGGAGTGTCAAGTTCTTCCTCTGACTCCATTACCTGCTAACAGCACTGGTTCTGCCACTTATTTGCACAGTGCAGTGAAGCTATGCTTGTGCTGTGCACATTTTGTAGGAGGTTGTAATTGAAGCTATATTGAGGCCATTTTTTATTAATTTCTACAAATCTTCCCTGCACATGTGTCCAAGTTGCTGTGGGCACTAACCCATCTCATTTTCTTCCCCCGTACTCTTGACTATTTGAACCGCTCTTTTTTAGTGAAGCTTTTGAATGCTGCTCCTCTTTAAGCCAAACAAACATGACCACTGATGTCTTGGGTTCAGGGCCTTTTCAAACAACCTTTCAATAAAACAAGCTCAGCTGTGAGACATACAGGATCTCTCATGCTGGGTAGCCCCGCTGAAAATACCCTCCCTCCTGTTTCAAAGCCATCAGCTTTTGGTTCCCCCAGGAGAGCCAGCATTATCCTGCAGGGTTTATTTAAACTTGTTGGGAAGGTCTTGCCTTTTTTTTTTCATGCAGTAGGTTATGTGACATTTAGGAGAACCTCACTACATATGAAACAGATTTTTATCTGGCTTATCGATCCAACTTTCAAGACTATAGGTGCCAATTTCCTGTGGCAGGGAAATGGTGGTGGGTTTTTGATATGGCCTGCGTGGTGCTGGGCGGGCCACACCTGCAGCTCACCAGCCTGCTGTGTTTGCCAGACTTTTAGCACTTCGCGAGTAGGGGTGTAAGAGTATCGCGTCAGGCTGTCGCAATAACCGCAATATACAATATAGACAAGCTAACCGCAGGGGATGGCAAACAACCGCCACAACCGCTATGTTCACGTTTTTTCTTTTATGAATTCTTTGCAATGGGAGCGCTGCATTTTTAGCTACAACTACAGCAGTGTGACGAGGCGCTGAGCGTTACAACAACCAACCGCCACATCCTATATGTAGGCGGGTCCGTCCTCTCTCCCTACGTGCTTCCACCTTCCCTTCATCCAGAGCGAGTACCTCTACCTTGTTCTGACATTTTGATATTCCGTATCATAGCAACCAGATGCAACCAAAGCGCAGCAATGTAACAATGTAACGTAACAACGTAACATACATAACAACACAATCCAGCCTAAGGGCGGTTGTTATATATTTACATAGTTACGTTGTTACGGTTGTTAGGTTACGTTAACAACCGTAACAACGTAACTATGTAAATAAATAACAACCGCCGTAAGCAGACTTTCTTACGTAACAAGCGTAACGTTGCGTAAATCAACGTTACGTAGAATAATGTTACGTAAAACAAGGTTACAATATATCGCGATATATTGAATCTAAACTCCTGTATCCTGATACATATCCTATCGGCAGATTCTTGCCAATAAACAGCCTTATTTGCGAGTGACAGTAACCTGAAAGGTGAGGAAGGAAGGAAGGAGAAAGACAAATGAGGAAAGATGACAAAGGCATCCTTTACAGTTTGATACATGAGGTCCTTGACTTGTTTTTATTGACCTTTTCTCTTTTCTTTCCTTTATCTATCTACAGTTTAAGATATGCCACTTAAATAAATGTCATTTGACCATCTCTGGTTTCAGTGTCAAACACTGACATGTGGTATTTGATAGAATTCATTTGTTCGTGTGGATATTCTGGCTGTTATATCGCGTCACCTTACTGCAGATTCTCTCAATCCTTTTCCAGCCATAAAAGATAGAGAATATACTGCGGACCCCCTCATGTATTTCTCTTGGAATAATTTGACGTAGTGTGTCTTTTACACTTCTATAGCCTTAGTTATCTGAAAGAACAACACATGAGAAATGTGTTCGAAAGATATTAAACCTGTATATTTGCAGATTGGTTGTTATTTATTTACATTGTTACGTTGTTACGGTCGTTAGGTTACATTAACGACCGTAACAACATAAATATGTAAATAAATAACAACCGCCCTTAGCGGACTTTCTTACGTAACAAGCGTAACGTTACATAAAACAAGGTTACGTATAAAACAAGGTTACGTAAAAAACGATGTTATGTAAAATAACTTTATGTAAAACAACATTATGTAACATTCGTAAAGTCAACATTTGTTTTTGGTTTCACACGGGACACATACAATGTTCTCCTGGGTGAATGTGTAGATTTATCAATTAAAAATATTCATTGAACCATGAAGGTTTTTGTAAAAAAAAAAAAAAAAAAAAAAAGATATGATAATTTAAATGAATGAATCAGAAAACTTTTCCTGGACCACCTGGCAGATTGCCACGGGCCCCAGGGGGTCCCTGAACCCTACTTTGAGAACCACTGCCTTACTGTGTGTATGCAGCTGTATTTTACTGAATAGAGGCACTTGTGCAGTGCATCCTTTTTTAATCACTTCTCCTTAACTGCCTCTTAAATCGTCAAACTGGTCAAGTCTCAGTGTGTTACTTTTCCTGTACCATCTTGGGAGGACAACTATGCCGCGGCTGAGACATTACTGGACCATTAAACCGCAACCCCCCCAACCCCCACTCTCAAGCACTTTCACTTCTGTATAAATGCATCGAAATTACTTCCAGCGGAGGGGTGGTGCAAAAAGACCACTGGAAAGGCTACTTATTCTCTTAATGATGACTTGTCCTTTTAAAAGTCGTCATCTTCATCCCACAAATGGATGAGTACGGCGGAGGAGCCCCCTCTGGGGACTTGAGGTCATCCCAACCTCCTTGTCCCGGCACGGGAAGTTACTTTCCATGAAACGAGGCAGGACAGTTCGCATTAAAAGTTGAATTTGTTGACAGGGGGTGCGGGTGCAATACCACATGGTAATTATTGTGGGGGTGGATAAGTTGGCAGGTATTTGTGATTAGTTTGCAGCCCACTAATAGCTGTGGCAGGAGGGATACTGTAAACACAATATTTATGTTTTTTGTGTGTCAAAGCTGAATTCTTAACTGACTTTATGAATTGTTTTCATATATCAAAACTTGGCACTGTGAGCTTCATCAACTTGTTGTAAATACAGCTTCTTTGGATTCAACATTGTGAAAGTAGTTTGGAATTTTTCTTGTGGGAGTGTACAAAAAAGATAATCCATCCATTGGCAAGACAGGGCATTAAGCTATCAACACCCATCTATTATGGTTTGTGTCACGGTTGCACGAATGAATTGCTGCTGAAATTTTGGACAGACAGTCTAGATTTGTACTGCGAAAACAGAGTGGTAAAAAATATAATTGTCTTTTCAATCGCAGCACCTTTGGGCTGCCTACAAGCACACATCACGCGGGTGAGGTGTAGTCAGTGATATACATGACATGCGTCTCTAAGGACCCTCTGATTTGTATAATATCCTTCAGACAAGGTCATAGCGGTGCCTACGTCTTTGAAGATAGAGGAAAGAGAACATGTTCCCCCCTTCATTGTGCCTGTGGAATAGAACAAACGTGAGATCACGGTGTCGAGGGGCTTCCACTCTTCAAAGTTGATATGAATCAGACATGAAACGGTTTAGATAAAGTAGATAGTTATCTTGATTCCTGGCGCCGTCCGCTGAATTAGACGGAGCTGTGTTTTAGTGTGAAATCCCGGGGAAACGTATCCATCTGGTGTATGAATAATTTAGATGGCTCAAGTTGGTTCCTGTTGCTGTTGTGTTTGCGCTCAGCTTTCTCTCTCTCGGCTCAGCATCACCCTCCTCCCTCCCTCCTTGACATCACTCCTGAGGCTTGTTTGTGATGCTTAAAGGGAAGTTGGGCCACATGAGGAATCGTTGGGGAGGAGACTCACTTTCTCCTCTCTCTCTCTGCCGTGCTTTCTGTCTCCCTTCTTCTGTCTTTCCTAGACCTTCACAAACCTTCACATAAACACGTTTAACACCCACAGACACGCCGACTCCTTCACATGACGGCGTATATTACATTTGGAGAAACTGTAAATGTGTTCTCTACCAAACATGCGGCACACCTTGCGCACCTTTTGAAGTTTGAAAAGAGCTTGGATTTCAATAATTAAAATCTGATCATTAGCAGTGCGCTGAGCATTGTGTTAATAAGACTGGGTGTGACCGATAATAGATTTTTACGTGGCACTTATAAATGCATTATGCAGCACTTAACAGAGATGCATCAGAGTTGGTGAAAGTTCTTCTCATGTGGAACGGAGTGTATGGAGTTTAAAATGGATTCAAAGTGCTGAATTGCCTAAATGACCCATCAAGCAAACACAGACACATAATAATAATCATAACACTTACCACATACCACTTTTACCAAATTTAGATCTTTCTCTTTACAACTGCACACATTAGGGCTGTAACGATCAATCTGGATTGATACATCAATTGAATGATCAACGATCTAATATCATCAATGCAAAGTGAAAACATCAATTAAAGATGCGCCTTTATTTTGAAATTCCCATTTGCACGTTTGTTTCACCATTTCCATCCGGTGCTCACGGCGCTTTGGTTATGATTTCTGCAAGGACGGCCGCATGGACATGAACTGGCGTGGAATCACGGCGGGGAAACAAGCGGCATTAGCGAGCTGTGCTAACAGCGTAACGTTAACGACTGTGCGGCAGTAGACTCCCTGCCAGGCCTTAACATCAGGGAATTATAGATTTTTAAGATGTTTTTTTTTTTTTTTAAACTAAAATGTGTTATACAATTAGTGAGCTCCTTTTAACTCTGACACCCGCGGGATCCCTCTCTGTTAACTATTTTATATCGCTTCCTTCAAACTGTATTTATTCAAGTTTTTCGCCAAAAACTCCATTTTACAAGATTACATTTGAACACATCATGATAACGTTAGAACTTACACTTACCCAATACTCAATTTTACTGAAATGAACCTGAATGCACCTTAATGTAAGCTGCTCCGGTCCTGCAAAAGTGAACTAGCTCTTCTCTAATTCTTGATTTTCAACGATATTTTTACTGAATATTGTCTGATAATGATCGTTAGTAAAACTTTATTTCACCCTATAATGGTTAATCTCATGCCTCAGTGACTATCGATTCCTCTTATTGATGCTTTCCTATAGTTATGCATGCACAATGACGTATATGCACGTTGTGTCATGTTTAAGTTTGATTTGGACCGGAGCCACAGCGGAGAGAAAAAAAAAAGCGCTCAACAGCGCAGCGCTACTAAACCTGAGGGGACGCACCTTATTTTTTCCCTGATAATGCGACACTGAGAACAAATCTGTGTTGAAATCAGCAGAAGAGTTAGTAACGTTAGCTGTTAGCAGCTGGTGGGTAGCACAGTCCTGCTGGTGCCATTGAGTTATTATTATGAGCCGTTCAAGGGCGAAGGTAAATTACAACGTTATCATGATGTGTTCAAATGTAATCTCGTACAATTAAGTTTTTGGCGAGAAACTTGAATAAATCCAGTTGTTTGAAGGAGTTTTCACAGCAATACGAAATAGATATTAAAGAGAGAATTATGACCTGTTTAACTTCCTAACACAAGCTCTAAGCAGCTTGCCAAGATTGCTTTAATCAAGGCAAATATATAAATAATAATAATAAAATTTCTGAGTGGCAGACAAAAGAAATACTTGCCTGCCACTGTGGCAGGAAGTGAATAAAGTTAATTTCAGACCCTGCTCTCAACACACCTCACACCACAGGAATATTATGAAAAATAATCTTTAGAACCATCAAAAAATCGTGGCTTTGCTGATGATTGTCGGGAGGGAGAAATCAGGCCCAAAATCGACTTGATTCTCCTGCAGTGTGTACCTGGCATTAGGCTGTCAGTGAATACATTTCCAAATGAAATGATTGGACGAGCTTATTACAGCCCCAGATGGGGATTTCTTTTCTTTCTCTCTATCAGACCATTTGATTTATCGATTGCTGTTTCAACAAATATAACATAAAAGGTTTATAAAACACACTACCTGCCTTGCAGCTTTAATTTATTGTTAAAAATGCAAACGTGCTCAGGTTGAGTTGTGTCCTCTGGTGTAATCCAGTCCCTGTCTTTAAAGGAACCGGTGAGGATGAGGGGGGTGGCGTTGAGGAATAGGAGGAGGGAAGGATGGAGAGAGAGAGAAAGAGAGAGGGAGGAGGAGGAGGACGGGGAGGAGGAGGAGGAGGAGGGGGATGTGACAGGCCCTTGGAATCTCAACCTCTCTCTCCTGGCGCCCGCACTAATCAACCCCTGTAATTTATGCAGAAAATATGATTTATATTTAATTTCACTACACTTGCATTGTTAATTTGAGATGTAATTAACGCGTCGCCACGGCAACTAATTTCTCAATGCCGTAAATTATCACCGCCTTTTCATCAAAATTCAGTTACTTTGGCTCCTGTGTGCAGTGTTGTGATGCAATTAGGTTACCAGGGCAACCCCAAACTGTTAATTTCCTTTTGTAATATTGCAGCGAGGCAGAAGTTTTTATACCGCGAGTCACTTTTTTTGGTGAACAAAGAAGTTTTTTTTTTTTTTTTTGGTCTTAAAAAAGGGGGGCAGTGTTAAACGGTGCCTGTGGAACACGCTGCTCATGAACACAAGTATACAACACTGCATGCTGCTTTTCCCAACACTTGTTATATTGTTGTGAACTGATTGATTGCTGAGACTTCTCTGCTATTGCCAGTAGAGGTGTTTCAAAGTTGTCCTTTGGGAAAGGGCATATTTGTCAAAGGGAATCTATATAAATGAGAAATGTGTTCGTTGTTCAAATTTAAGAGAGCTTCTCCCCCCCCCCTCCCCCCTTTTCCTCTCTCTCACTGTCTGTCTCGTACAAACACACACTCACACACACACCAGCGCACATTTTCAGTACTCGCACTCCTTTTATTCCCCCAACAGTGACTGTGAAATGACTCAATATTTTAATCAACTGTATCTAATTTGCACTCCAGCAGAAGATAGGGCCACATGTGTGCTGTTGTTGCCCTGGCTAGCACTGAGTATGCCCACCGGATGCCTCTGAGCCGCCCTGGATTGCCACGCTTGCCAGTCTCTGTGGCCCACTCGGCGCGTCCGTCTCCAATCCATACCCCCTTCCGCCCCCCCTTTAGCTAGTCTTCAGTGGAAATATCAGGTCATTGGCTGCTAAGCTCTGGTTAACTGCAAAGGTAATTAAATTTGTAAGCAGGCTTTTTGAATCTTTTTAGCCTCTTCGGTAATACCGGCAGGGATTGCAGCGTTTTTTGAAGCACGGCTCTATTCTGACGCCGTGGCAGAAAGGGGCCAGGTCCCAGAGACCAGACCGGGTTCACAACAGACTTAACTCACTGACTGACTGACACTTCCAGAGCCATCTTCTTTACTGTGGCTATATACTGGGAAGTGGTCGGTGCAGCCAGATGGAATGATGCACTTCTGCATTAAAGGAGCGATATGTGATATATCTACTGTAATAAATCATAAAAATGACCATGATGTGTCATCAGAGATTAAGGGGAACATGCTGAATTGAAATACTGGCTTCTCAGACAACAATGCTACAGCCGGTACGTTCTCCTTTGACATTTCCATTCCAGTCCGAAACGTCTTTTTGTTTTGGATCTGTGTGATACCGTCTACTGCCCATTTCGACACCCCGTTGCCACATACTAGGGATGTTAATAATTAACCGTTAACCGACATTAAGCATTTTAACCGATTAACGCTATTGGTTAAAACAGTAAAAGAAATATTAACAATTAATTAAAAAGCTGAGTAAAACTTGTCACTTTAAGGAGAAAAGTTGTTCCACCTTAACAGACCACCTTAAGAGGCGGAGCCGGAGTTGCAGGATACAGGAAGTTGTCTCCGGTCTTTCGAGCTTGCTTGAGCGGACCGGAGCGGAGGAGTTGTAGCATTATTCACCCACAAATAAACTGTACACACACTGCTACACCTACGTTCACAGCTATAACGCCACCACACACACACGGTCTGTCGGATACTCGTTAAAGCTAGGCTTTTACGCGGTGGCGAGCACGAAGCCACCGGCAATGCTAGAGCTGCTAACGTAGCACAAATACACACACTGTTTGTCGGTACACTCGCTAAAGTTACGCCGGGCAGACACACTGCAGACAACCTGCTAAACTAAACTAAATGTGCGATGGAGACTTTTACTGGGAAAGTGGCTACACCTTATTTTTTCCCCCAAAATATTCAAAACAAATGAATTGACTATTTGATGCCACCGGCGCCCTCACGTGTTCAATACATTCATTTTCCTCGTGTCTTTCTGAGTTTCAGTGGTGCTACCGTGGCACTGATTTGCTTCATTCGTGGTACAGAAGAGAAGAAGGAGACGACTGTAAGGTTCTTTTTCATATCACGGTATTGTCCCTGCTGACTTTAAACAACGGTTTGACATTATTTGCAAAGACAGCATAATATAAGAGGATCCTCTCTGTAGAGGGAGGCCGTGGGGAGAGCCCCGGCGGAGGCACTCTTTAAAATGCCTGTTTCTCACAAGGTAACAAGGGCGTTTGATTTTAAAGATGAGATGAAATTAAAAATGACTTTTTAACCCTTTTAGATCACATCCCCGCTCATATTGTGCAGCTATTTAACAATATGCCACAACAAAAAAAAAAGATCCAACAAATCAATTTCTTCTTATTCTTATATCAAAATCCAACCGTCCTTTCTGTTTACTTAAGCTAGTACCAACCAATTTCAACCAATAATATCATCCATCAATCAATCTGCAACTTTTGAAGACAGGGTGTGAAGATGGACGACATGACGGCTCCCCAAAGATGAAGCCAAAACATCTCGATGGCTGGACTTGTACGAGAGAGGAGATGCAACGTTAACTTCCCATAACCGTCACCAGTCTGTGTAATAGAACATGTGTCAATTGGATCATAAATGTAGTTATATATGTCTAGCTAGAAACGCTACCATGGTGCTAACGTAGCAGCTAGGTGGCTCACGCTAACAAGCTGCAGCCGTGCTCGGCTCGTGATTGTCTCGGGCGGGACCACGATACCGCGGCTCCAACCCTCCGGTCACTACTGCACAGACTCTGGCTCCAAATGACGTCAAAATCTCAAGATGACAGCTGCCGTATCCGGGATATTTTGGCTTCACTTTTGTACAGTGGGAGGAACAGGAGACACGTCGTCCATCTATATATACAGTTGGTGCATTCAAATGAAACTCGTGAGCTTGTGTACATGATATGCATGATATAGAAGAACGCTGCTAAGCAACGGTAATATTAACGTTACTGTCGGCGTCTAGAAGCCACAGAGGCTAGCAGTTTAGCAAGCTAGCAAGTAGGTAACATAATGCAGGAAATGCATAATGACAGAGGAGAAAGATGAGGCCGTTGGGAATATCAACATTTTCCTCAGACATATTATAGAATTACCAAGAAAAACAATATACGACTAAAATTACAATATATTAACTTATAACTCGCCGGAAAGTTAACGTCCATGGCCTCCGCCATTTCTCACAATGTCAACAATCACGTCACAAGTCGTGAACTCTGAGCTGTCAGAAACTTTCCACTTATGAGGTTGTGAATACGACATGAGGGGGCGTTCATATGGACTCATCTCGTAAACACGACCCCATTTAAAGCCACCATATGGTAGCTCCGTATCGCGCTACATTCTGAGCCGCCCACTTATAGCGGTCCAATCAAATAAGAAGGATTTGATTTAAATCTCTCTAGTAACTGTACACCCGCTCTACTCCGTTTAACAGGGGGAATACTCACAGTACAGAAGCTACAGACGCTCTAACTTCTGTTGGGACTTTATAAAACATCCTTCCGATATAATTCTGCCTGTTTTAGAGCATTACCTAATAGACGGAGTGATATTGGTTCCCTGTCTAGATTACATGGCAGCTATTTGACTGTAACTGCAACCTCCAGTGCTTTGATCCCTCCCTGTCTGATCTCTTAACTATAGATTTCACTCACAGCAACAAGCTCGCACTCGCCTTATTCATCACACCTATGGTAAATACCAGGCCCTAACAGTACGGTGAACATATTCCACATTAACAGCAGTACTGAATATTTCTGAAAACAGGCAGAAAGCAACTAACAAAGTCATTTGTCCACTGATGTCACACTTGGTCTAAATAACAATTAGACGTCACAATGAGGCTGAACTGCCTAATCAAAAGCGGTTGTAATAGGACATCTAACCTGTCTGGTGTGTCTGGCAAGTCTCGCTTGATTAGAACAACATCGTCAAAAATACTCTCGCTAGTGGATGCAGAGTGTGAGGAAAGGTCATCAAGGAAGTTTTTTATGTAACTCGCTCTGTAAAAACACTAAGTTGATTAGACTTGTTTATTTATTCAGGTCCAAAAGAGTATTTGCTTTTGTCGCATTTATTCCCATTTTGCCAGCACAAGGGGCCCCTGGAAGACGAGTTACCAAGGAACACAAAATTTTAATTAGTGTATTTTAATCATTCAGGCTTTTCAAGCTAATCCACAGACTCCTGAGAATTCCCAAGATGCAGCTCTGTGCTGCTTTACCATTTATTGTTGAGTCTATTATAATTACTGTTAGCAGGTGGGGGCAGGGAGACGTTTATTATGTTTTTCCATCTTTATTATAATTACTAGAAAAAATGAAAGGATGCTGTTTCATTAAGTTTAGAGATGATGCCATTTTCCCCCTGTTTTTCCCCTCAATCTCCTTCCTGCCTTTGTTCCATAATGCTATTGTACTGGCTTTCATTGCAGGGCTTTCATACATTGCACAGCTTTATGAGGAAAAAAAAAACAACAAATAGAGACAGATCTCTTATTAAGAACAGAAGAGAGGAAAGATGGTCTTAAAGAACTTAATTTCTGAGAGAGTTTTCCCCTTTCTTTTTTTTTTTTCCAGTGCTCTGAGAATGAAGTTCCTCTGAAACACAAATGTTTAATGGAGTTGGACCGGGATCAGAACAGAAATGCAGAAAGTAGAATATGTTTGCGTCTCTTTTCTGCACTCGTCAGTAATGAAAGATAAGAGGACTGCAGTAAATCTTTAAGCCGCATGCTTTTGGTGCTCTGCAGGGATTTTAAGCATCTTCCAGAAATATTTTATGTTTGTCTGTTTGTTTTTTAAATACTATTTCACCACTCCCTCTTCCTCTCCAGTCCCAAATGTGTGGCACTAAAACAATCAGGCAGCTGAAGTTTTGAACCAAATAAACGGGTGTTTTTCTCTCTTAGATTTCTTTTTACATCCCTATTTGTGATACTTAACACAAGTATGTGCTGACAACCAACTTTTATCATCTGTGTCTTTGTGTATGAGAGAGAAAAAAGATGCCGTATGGGTTGACTAGTTGTAGTGTGGTTATGTTGGAGTCAACTACATCACATAAAACTTAACGCTTGCCATCATTTCAATGTCTGTCAAGGGCACCGTTTTGGCAATGGATCTCATCAATTTTCTTAAGTGAGCAGATTTGAGGCTGTCACTTGGCTAGAGAGCAATACGCTAAAGAACTTTATTTCACAATGATGTCATTAGACCGCCATTTCTGTGAATGGATGCGACGTTTTAAACACCTGAAGCTGAAAATCTATTCAAAAAAAGAGAATCTGCATTTTGCCGTCGTTGGGTGCAACCACAATAAATATTTTGTCATGAAGAGATCACTCAACACCTTTGCAGTGCACACCCCTTCAGTTCAAGTTAAAACAAAAACTATTTCACTTATTTATTTATTGCCCCGCAGCAGTGATGTGACATTTATGTCTTATTGCCACAGGAGCTAAAATGGTCAAGTCGTGACAAGAGAGCCTTTACTGTGAAGAGGCAAACAGACAGATTCACTCAGGAGATAAACACCGGAGTTTCCTTTGTACAGGACCGGGAGACGGGATCTGCATGCGCAGTGTTATATTTTATGGTTGGCTGGTTGGATTTCATCTGATTTTTTTTTTGTTGCAAGTAAAACAAAATTAACTTTTTTTTATTTGACATCTCAAGCGTTCCATGAGATGGTTCTCTGGAGTCTATAGCTTGCTGAGTCAATACTTTGTACACAACAAATAACTGACTATCAATGATATTTGATGCATAATATCTTGTGATGTGAAACAATGTAATGGTAATACATAAATTAATGTTTAAAGGTGCTCTATATACGATATGCAGATCATTAATACAAAAGCAAACTATTGTCTATGTCAAGATATAGAGGAGTAATGTCTACCGGAGCAGAGAATGAAGTCGCTCTCTGTGTGTGTTGTAATCAGAGCTTCTCTGTGCTTTGTTGACATAGCCAGGCCGGCCACGCATGCATTTTAGTGCGTGTGAGCGTGCCCCACTGGCTAGCTAACGGCCGCCGCTCTGCAATGCAGTCATACGGCGGCAACAGCTAATAATGCCGTCCCGACCGACGGCGTCGTCGTTGTTGCAGAAGTGTAGGTAGCACCCACCCTCCAGTTCCCCCTCAGGTTAAAACTGTCATTCGTTGTTTCCGCCATTAGCTGCAAAGCAATGAAAGCAATGCGGAGGCAACAGAAATGCTCCCAACCTCGCATTTAGCACCTTTAAAGAAAAGTCTTTGCCACTAACTAATTGCCCAACCCTGCCTGAGCCCCCGCTGGAGTCTGAGCTCAAAGAGTTTCTGGTGAACCTGCATGTTTTCGTCTGTTTTCCAACTTGCTGGCACCGATAACAAGCATTAAGAATAACTATATATAAATAGCCAATCTTTTCGCTGATTGTCTTGTTTACTTACAGTACGTAGGTCATATAGAGGCATCAGTACTAAATTGAGAGTGTTTCATAACCAGTTCCTCACAGTAACTTTAAAAACTAGATTTACGTTTAGGATTATTGTCGGTGAAAGGCGCCCAAAGCTGCTGCTAAGCAGATCAGTCTTCACTCTTTCAGGCTGCAGTTGAAAGTTATTGTTTTGACCTTTACTGCTCTTAAATCGGCCTCTTTGACTCTAAACTGTCCCCTCTCTCGATCCATTTCTGAAATTCTTGAAGCTTCACTGTGTATTTAGCACCACATCATTGCTCTATTCTGGGATGTTTTTGAGGGCAGAAAGGAGAGGAGAGTAAGCGGTCATCTCAAGTGGATATTTTTCATGTTTTCATGAAAAATTCCACATCTTCTCATGAGGTGGCTTTCAGGAAAAAAAAAAAAAAAAAAAAAAAGATATATTTGAGGTTATTAATAGACCTTTGAAGTGTGAAAGGCCACCCTAATGCAATTATAGAGTCTTTGTGAAGTGTCAGGATTTTGGAATTATAAAATCACTCTGGATTGGCAGCAGTAATTATGGTGGCTGAAAGACACATTTTCTCATACCTTTGCTGATAGAGTCCATCAACCTGCCTCACTCTTTCCACTTTGTTTAAGGGTTTCCTAGGTTTATATGCTGGCGTTTCACTCAGGACTTTGTAGTTTTTAAACGCTATTTAACGTGTGTCTTTTAACACAAAATGTACAGTATGGTGTGGCATAGAAAGAAGTACTTAACTCCTCTTTATGTAATGGAAAACAGCTTCTGCCACAGGTTGTCAAGCCAAATGTCTTTTATATTTATTTTTCTATGTTAATTCTCTTGTAAAAGTTAAGCATCTATTGTTTGACCTATTTGCTCTGTTGACTAATCTATTAGTCACTGATACAACAACCAGGGCTTCACACCTACATGCAATCTCATTTTTCTGACAACGTTCCTACTTTATTTGCATGTTAGCAATGTGATCAGTACCAAACACTCTTAAAGGGGAACTCCACCAATTTTACAGTACACATCAAAGTCTGGTTACAGGTCTTTGAGAGTACTACTCCATACAGTATGTAAAAAAATGTTGCACAAAGGCTCCAGAGTGAGCTGCGCAAAGTCTGATAAATTGTCTCAAGTGATGTCACTTGAGCATTGGTTGGGGATGAAGGCTAAAATAAAACAATCTGGGGGGTGTGGAGTCAAAAAGAGTAGAGGTCACCAGACCTCTGTAAAAGGCTGGGTATCGATACTCTATACCGTTAAGGTATTGACCGAAATAACCCAGTACCCAGTAAGTAGTATCAAAACTTTTCCAGTCAAACGATACCTGCAATCGATCATTTTGAACTATTTGTATGTTTTTTCTCACAGCCAATCACCGCAAGCCTTCTTTGATTTAATGCTACGTGCTACGACCGCAGCAGCTACAACCCATACGGCCAAGATTGCCTGCATGCACACGGCGACATGGAGGTGTCTGAGCCAGCAGCTAGCAGCTAACAGTGCAAACAACAGTGCTAAGAACAACAAAGGTGCTGACAGAGCTAACAGTTTTAACCTCGGCAGGGCTTTAAGCTTCCGCGACAACGTGGTCCTTCCACCGTCAACCCCATCCAGGAAGAGCGCCGGTCGTTGATCCCAATTTTCATAGTGGCCAAACGGCGGTACTACAACTTCCGTGTCTGTCACGTGACGCCATTGGACCCAAAGTGACTTTTTCCCATAGACCACTACGGACGCTACTGCGCCTGCTCCATGGGACCAATGGATGCAGAAGATTGCCGGAAGTTGAGCCGTTTTGGAATCACGCGCCACTGAGCAACTTTCATAGGAACGAATCCATCTCAATACATCCATGATATATATATATATATACACTGTATAAAGAAACCATTCTGGATCATTGTGTAGTTCAGCGGACGGGATTTCCTGGTAGTTTTTGTGGCCTTATAAGCGTCCTCATACCACATTTTATGATGATGTTTTGGATTTGCAGTACATACATAATTATGAGCTTTTGACTGTCATCATCATCATCATCATCATCTTTCAAGAGAATGTGATCCTTCTTTTTTGGCGCATTCATAATGTTTTTTATCAAAACTCGCTAAGGATGAATTTATTTCCTATTTTTCCTGTTACTCTTCAACATTTATATAATGTACACAAGGAGTTGACAGATGCATTACAATAGTTTTATTAAAAAAAAAACTTCTCTAAGAGGTGCGGCGGAAAATGTTCGTCTCAACTCTGAGCAAGAAATTGTGTTTCTTATTTTATTGAGAAGGAAAAGGAAACGCTTTAAGAAATCTTGTTGCAGTGTCCTTTCTAATAAGCCGCTGTGTGAAAAGGTGCAATCTAACTGTATCAGAGGTCACGCTAAAGTTGCCCAGTTCTTATCCAGGATCAAAAAGACATTACTAAGTGTAAACTTCACAGCAGTGGTACAGTAACAGGACCGTCTTTAGTAGCACGGCCTTGATCGGCTTTGTGGAATAATAATGAGTGCATCTGTTCTTCACACACAGACAGGCCAGGTGATGTTTAGGTTTTTGTATAATAGTAGGGCAAGTGTTTCCATTAGCATCCATGATGGGTCTCCTGGGGTTATAAAGGACAGAAAACCTGCATACTGCTCCTGCCTTTACCCCCCCTTTTTTTTAACCAGCTCGATGTCTGTTTCCCTCGTGATGCGATACAGATGCTCTTCTCCCAGTCGGATCCAACGGTCTATGTGCTCCGTTTTGAGTGTGGCAGTCTAACCAGGCCTGATAAAAGTGGCATTAAACCATCAGACTTCTCCCCTCACACGGCTCCCACGTCCACATCGTACAAATTACCGCTCAATTTGGCTGCAATCATGCTCTTAACATGGAGCTGGTTTGGAGAGGAGCTTTTCTAATTATGGGCAATCTGTAAAAGATTGTTGTTGTGATTACAGCACAGACATATGCCCTAGTGCAGAGTACATACAAACTAGACACCAGCACGATAAAAGCCCAAAAGAGACCCTGGTTAATGCCTTATATGTTATAAATATCATCTTGATATATGGTGTATAGTGTTGCATGGTTTGTATTAAGTAATATTTAAAGTCCCCCTCCAGTCACTTTTGGCTTTTTTTTTACATTTCATATTTATTTGACTCATTTCCTGACTAGGTTGATTAGCCACTCTGTCAAATAACTACATTTTGTGCTCAAAGTTAAAAAAGAAGGTTGTTGCTGAGATGGGAATAAGACGTATGACTATAGTAAAAACTGCAGGTCAAAGGTCATCCTCCAAGCTGCAGGCTAATTCATGCTTGTTTGTGTCTGAGCAGCAGCAAACCGATAAATCTGTTTATCTGCCCGTCAGTTTGTCTTTCTAGTCAGTTAGCTAGTTAGGTGTAGTTAGCTAGCCCAACTCATTTTACTTTTTAGTTTCCTCCACCTTGGATTAGTGCGTTTTGTTGAAGAAAAAATGCCCCGACATTGGGCCAGTTGATATATTATTATATACCATGAGCTTCATTCACAATTCTCTGTCATGTTCTTTACCCTCGGTGGGCAAAATGCCCAAAACTCATTATTTTCTTGCATCCAGACTGATTTTGATCCCCCCTCTGACAGATTTACGATTCTGAACTTTCTACCCCGAGCCTCCTCCGTTCATGTCACCACTAGAGGTGTAAGATCTCAGGAGGAGTCAACGTTTCACCAACAGTTTGTATCAGCTCCCCCCTCAAATCTCAGGAGCGTCAACGTTTCAGCCGGTGTTGACGAAGCTTTTGCTGGCCTGGTCATCCTCCTCTTGATAAAACCCCTGCCATGCTCCGCTCCTTCCAACGAAAGAGCCAGGGTGTTTGGCCTCACTAATGCATCAGACACACATTATTTCATGTAATATTATCATTAGCTTGTGTGAAGAATAAATGATACATTTGATTTATACTTTAACCAAAAATACCCTGGTATATGAACATTTTGTGTAAATACATGATATATTTGTTTTAGGTTATACTTTTATAAAAACAACCTGAAAATTTATTACAACAGTTTATTACCTCCGCCAAGGCCGAAGGCCTAGGAAGGAGGTTATGTTTTCACCGGCGTTGGTTTGTTGGTTTGTTTGTTTGTTTGTCTGTTAGCAGGATTACTCCAAAAGTTCATGACGGATCTGAAGGAAATGTTTTGGAGGGGTGGGATGTGGCACAATGAACAATCCATTCGATTTTGGTGGCGATCCGGATCTTGATCCGGATTCAGGAATTTTTTCAGGGATTCCGTTCCGAAAGAAAACAAGAGAAAAGTCCCGTTAGATAAATAAACAAATGACAGTGCAGCCCGGTGTGTTGTCAGTGCTGGGAGCTGAGGCCAGAGCGGTCGGTGCTGGTGAACCTCCAAAACGGCCCAAACTGCATTTCAAAAGACCTCGCCAACATATCTATGCGTTCTACGGTACACTGTTGGCGGCGTGCAGCGGTGCGGCTCCTCAGTGCAGCAGCAGCAGCCGCCTCGCCAGGAGGAGTCGGTGAAGAGAGAGTCGGTGTGTTGCGCTAATTTTTGTCTCATTTGTGGACTGATAAACAGTAAATTCATCTAAACTGGGTTGAAAAACAATGCAATCTGGTTTCCATGGTAATGAATTACGTCTGACTATTAACCGCACCCCCACTCTCTGTTTGAGAAAGAACAAAAAAAACAGGAAGTAAAACTGGATGGAGGGGGGCTTTAAAGAAAATGTCAATAGAGCTGGAATTCAAGAGTATGATTTTTACAGTAAATCATAAAAGGCTAATAATTACCATACACTTTGTTTACTAATATAACCTTGCAGGTTTGGAGGATCTCAATTCTCAACATACCGTACAAAAAGGCAGAGTACAATGCTGTCTAGAGTCGCTATGATTTAACTTAGACACATTTCCTTTCAGCAATCATATCAAGAGCAGCATAGAGACAAGATCAAAATATCCTAATTATAATTACAAAATTACACAGGGTACAACAAGGACATCCAGTCTGATAGTGATAATTACAGACATAAATGGCAATAAGAAATATGGCATTGTGAGTAACTCACTGTTTCCATGTATCTGTCTATCTATCGGAGCGTTCTGTCGCTACTTCAGCTTTCAGTGCCCCGATCAAGAGAGGTTTAGTGAGCCACCGCTACGGCTTTCAAAGAAGACTTTGGATCCATTTCGCCTCAGAAAAAAACTCCTCATCCACCCAAACCGCCACACGTGCCCTTTTCCTGTCTCCGTTTATTACACAGCCATGATCCTCTTACGACGGCTTCCTCTCCAGTGGAATACCATATGTTTCCAGTTAAGCCCAAATTTCTTTTTCTCATCATTCAAGACAAGCATTTGCCAAGCCAAAAGCATTGAGAAAGCCCCACTTCTGCCATTCTTTTATCCCCCCTCCGTCTCTCTGTGACAGAATATTTCAAATCGCTGCGGTTTTAAATTAATTTACAGCCACAACAAAAGAGCTCAGCGTTTTAATAGCATTGTAAGTAATTTTAAGTTAATTCAGTAACCTTTGAAATAGAGTTCATGCAGCCACTAAATTGTGGTTGCTGTTGACGAACACAGAGGTCACACAGAGGGTTCCAGCTTAGTCATCAAAGGATTAGTGGGATAGCATGTTGGAACTGCTATTTTTTATCTAGTGGCACTCAAAATGTGTCACTGATACACAGTGGAGTATTTAAAAAAAACAATTACTAATTTGGTTTAGATTATTTTTATAGCTTCAAGGTTCGCTCTCAGGGACCACGTCCACGCAAATACGTTTTAACGCCACAAATTTCTTCAATGTAACTTGTGATTTTTAGATTGAGGCAGACTCAGATACTGGCATCATATGAAACTAGAAAAAACCCAAGGAATCCATTGGTACCAACCATGTCATACTAGCTTGTCGCGAAGGAGGTTCAATAACGCCCCAAACTCGCGCTAAATTTTGGCGAGCTGGCGGAAAAGCTGTCACGGCCATTTGAAAAGGGGTCCCTTGACCTCTGACCTCCAGATATGTGAATGTAAATGGGTTCTCTGGGTACCCACGAGTCTCCCCTTTACAGACATGCCCACTTTATGATAATCACATGCAGTTTTGGGGCAAGTCATAGTCAAGTCATCACACTGACAGCTGTTGTTGCCTTTTGGGCTGCAGTTTGCCATGTTATGATATTTTTTTACCGTTTTTTACCATATCATAAATACGCATTGCTCCCATTGCAAAAGCATTAAAAAAAATACGCCGGCCCCTTATTATTTCTGAGCAGCAACTGTGGCGTTCAGAATTACGCATTTTTAAAGAATCAAACGTGTCTTTTAAGATGCTTTCAGAGGTACATTATGCAGGTAATTGCAGTGCACGGTAGGAGTTGTAAATTGAATAGTGAGTCAACCACAGCAGCTACACAAAAATATTACAGAAATCATTCAGCATGTGATATATCACGTTGTTTCCAAAGGGAGAACGAATGCAGCTAACTGAGAGAACCATCTGCGTTATTCTAACCATCCTTTCTAACACCAGCCAGTTCATTTCCCTCACTGTATTTTAACCTTTTTCACCCATTACTGCTTCACATCCAGCAACAAGGAATAAGTGGTTCCCTTCATAATGTATTCAACAATATGAGAGTATAGCGGTGGTGTCACCTCCTTTTTAGTGTGCATTTTTCCCCCCACATTAAATGTAAGCTGTTATAGGGCCCAAAGGAGCTCAGTAGTCTATTTTCCAATGATGTTGTCAGCCATGTGGCTTACACCCCTGAGAGGTGAAGGTAATCAGCCTTTTCATCTCCAGAGGAGGGGCAACGTCGGGGTCCTGCTGGCTGACTCCATATTTTCCTCAAACATCCTCGCTGTAGTCTTTCTGTACCGAATCTTTTTCTACTTCTGTGGACCATCTCTCTACTCACGCTTTAGTATATCAAGATGTTTTTAATGATTTCCCTTTAAATGCTTTTTGAAATATGTGTGTGTTAGGACTCCTCAGAGAGCATATGGAAGAGAAACGTTGGACTGTCATCTTTAGTTTTCCCAAGATTAATGACACAACTAAAGCTGAATAAAAAGAAAGGTCTTTGAAGTTTGTCATTCAATGAATGTTTGTTTTCTTTTTTGGATTAGGAGCTTGAACTAAATTCAAGGATAAACTAAATTCAGCTTGAGTCACTGGGAGTCATTGGTCATAATTCAATAGAATAACATATCGTCATTCAATGGAATCGTATCGTGATTAAAGGTCCCATATTGTAAAAAGAGATTTTCATGTCTTTTATATTATAAAGTAGGTTTAAGTGCTATATAAATACTGTGAAATTATCAAAACACTCAATCCATGGAGAAATACACACAACCCGTATTCAGAAACTGTGTGTTTTAAACAAGGCGTTAGGATTTCTGTCCATTTGTGATGTCACAAATCTACAATATTTAGACCATTTCACAGTTTTAAACGTAAACATTCTAAATGTGTCCCAGTTTATTTCCTATTGCAGTGTATGTGAATGACATCAGCTGACAGGAAGTAAACATGGAACCAAGCTGTTTCCTAGCAACAGAATTCCATTGAAATGCGCTAAAACGGAGCGTTTCATACAGAGGGTGAACACAGGTATATTCAGAAAGACAGTATGAGAAAAATAATGTGTTTTGTTTAACATTAAAGCATGTAAACGTGTTCTAGCAGAAACACACCATACAAACATGGACCTGAAAATGAGCATTATTTGTCCCCTTTAAATCATATAGTGAGATATCGTGATACACCATTACGTCATCTAAATTGATAATAAAAAGCACAAAACTAACTCAAATTCCTCAGAAAATCTGATTACTGATTACACTGTATTTGTGTGCATGCATGTAAACATGGTCAGTGTATAGCTGGAAATATGTTTTATATATAATTTCACTTGGAACCATTCTGGTCATTATGCACTAAAGTTCTTAAATAAAAGAGAAAATAGTACTTTTCATTTGTCAAGTATTAAATTCACACAAGAGTAGACAAATATAGGCTTTACCATGTTATTTCATATAGACTATTTATTTATTAAATTACCAGAGAACATGCTATTTTGTGATATATATTGTTTAAAGCTGAAACGATTAATGGAGTTGTCAACTATTAAATTAATCGGCAATTATTTTGATAATCAATCAATTGGTTTTGAGTATTTTTTTTAAGGAAAAAAAAGTCAAAATTCTCTGGTTCCAGCTTCTTAAATGTGAATAATTTCTGGTTTCTTTACTCCTCTATGACAGTAAACTGAGTATTTTTGAGTTGTGGACAAAATTAGACATTTGAGGACGTCATCTTGGGGCTTTTCACCATTTTATAGACCAAACAACTAATCGATTCATCGAGAAAATAATCGACAGATTAATTGACAGTGAACATAATCGTTAGTTGCAGCCCTAATATCATTATCGAGATATGATATTACCCATATCGGGATAGAAGATTTTGGCCATATCACCCAGCCCTAATTGGAACAGTTCACATTTACACCCTCTTCATATCCTTGTGTTTCTGTTTAACATCAGTGGCAACATATACATATATAATATAAAAACCTCCTGTTATAATCAGCTTTAGATGACTATTGAAGAATGGAGGCTCTAATTTGTATTGTAAATGCTGTGTTTGTGTTGTTCTATTGACGTCAATGAACAGGAATCAGCACTCAAAACCCCTAAATTCCCTCATTAAAGAACAAATTTCATATAAAGCTTTTGAAATCACTTTTGTTCCGAGAGCAAATCCAACGTTTGCATTTCTTTTGTGTAGGTGTTGAAACAATTGCTCTCTTCTGTGCACCTCCCTAAAATAGCAGACGTACAGGGCTTGTAAGAAAATTAGTCAATTTAATTTCCTTGAGTAATGAAAATGTCATGCACCATTTAATAAAACTGCGAGAAAAAAGTCTGTGTTTCACACGTTGGAGATAGCGAGGGGCCCCGTGGATTTGGAAGTTTGACAGTTGCCCCCTTTTGATGTTTTCTCTGAGTTTTGTTTCTCTTTTTTTCTTTCTTGATGTGATTTCAAATTAATCTCAACAGCTTGGATGTAAATATGAAAATGAGACTTGTTTGGTCTCCCTCCCCGACAACCCAGAGCACTGCTGGCTGAGGTAACCGATATCTCTTTCCCCTTTAAACTGCAAATTATTTTACGTTTATGAGTTTGTCTCATCTTCAAGGTCAAAAATGTAATTTTTGCTCTTTCAAAGGGTTATAACCTTAAAAGAGAACCTCCATCCTTGCTGATTAATGAGAGACTCCCGCATTTGATGTTTCAACGGTGACATTTTAAACTTTAAATATTTTATATGCATACCTATGAAAAAAATGAAGATATCCATTCATGTGGAATAAACTGTATTGCAGAGAAGAAAGGCTGGGCCGGGTATCATTTTAATAGAACAGTTAGAGTGCAATGGTTTTTCTTGGTGATTTTTATTTGAGGTTTTTATGTGTGCGCAAGCTGATTTAAAGGCACACTAAATCATCGGGGATGGGGAGTAGTGGATTATGCATTTAATCAAGGAGTAGGCCTTGGGAGAGTGGCTGGCCGAGTCACCGGGGCATCAATGAGGGGTTGGCTCTAACATGGGGCCCTATCCTCTTTGTTCCTCGCCATAATGGCCCATTTTCACATCATTTGTAAGGAAAAAATGATAGAGCATGTGCTTCTGTACCAGCTGTGTTCCCACTGATCGCTGGAATTGTGCTACTACTGTATGTATTTAATATATAACACCTTTATGATTTGGTGGCATGATCTGTAGATCTTAAAGTAACATTTTAGCTTTTTTTTTTTTTTTTTTTTACAACATATTGTTTTTGATTTATTGTGCAGATGTTCGACCTCATGCAGTCATTTGATAAAAGTCTGTATTCGCAGATACTTTCACAATGAGACGCATCACTTAAGGAGCTGACTGAAACGGATGCAGCTAGCAAACGTGCATGCGGTTCTGTTTATATCAGGTATCTGTATGGGTGGACATTTTGACACATGCAGACGTTGCGTACGGTCAACACGTTCTCACTCCCAAATCGTCAAATACCACCGCTTGGTCAGTGGCCCTAGTACACTTGAAACTATGACTATGACGTTCTACATACCCCTCTAGCATCAGTTCGTTACTGCTCGTTACGTGCATACACTGTCTTTTCAAAATAAACTTTCACAGGAAACAACTCAGTTAGGTTACGGAAAAGATCAAGGTTTGGGTTAAAATAAGTAAGTTTGTTATGTAGTTAAGTAAGCTACGTTACGCACGTGACGTAAGCTAAGTACGTTGCGTAACATTAGTAACCTACGTAACAGAACGTTAGTAACCTACGGAACGTTACGTAACCTTTAGACCTTTAGACACCGAGGGCTTGACGAATAAACAACACGAAAATGCGAAATACTGGCCTGCGAATATTATGTGTCTAGGGCTTTTATTGTGAAAGGTAAGAACGGAAAGAGTGAATCTAGTAAGTGCTGCCGTTGTGAAGATTGGAAGAAGTAAGTTCGCTGTCCTGGTTTGGACTACGGAGCCTCTGTGTTGGCTGTTTCAAAAATATAGGCGCAACTCAACCCGTTGTTATGTAGTTAAGTAGGCTACGTTATGTACGTGACGTAAATTATGTATGTTGCATAACGTAAGTAACTGAAAATATGTCAACGTTGAACTTTTGGTTTCACAAGGAACACGAACACCATACATCCACCCCGACCTCGTCCTTTAGACCTTTACACACCGGGGGGCGTGACGAATAAACAACACGGAATTACGAAATATATATGTAATACTAAATGTCTAGGGCTTTTATTGTGAAAGGTAAGAACGGAAACTGGTCTGCGCTGCCTTGTCAAGATGGAAAAGAGTAATAAAGTTTGCCATCCTGGTTCGGACTACGAAACCTCTGTGTTGTAGTTTCATAAATATATATAGGCACAACTCCACCGGCTCCACACAACATAATTGGTTGATGCCTCAGAAGCTCAGAAAATTGACCCATAAAAAGTTATGTCGCTTATTCGCCACGTAATATTCACATTCTGTGTAAAAGTATTCATGACAAAAACAACAAATTAACAGCAAATTAATCGCACAAAAAAACCCGCCTCCAGTGTGTAAAGTTCTTCACGCAGACTTTAGCGCTTTTTATACTACGTCACCTGACTTCCTCTTTTACTCCCGCCATAACTACGGCCGTGTAGAGCAATCATAGTTTGACGCGTAGGGCCACTGACTGGCCTTGGGACCTTTCATGCATATCCTCTCTCCCCCCGATTTCCAGTCTCTATCTCTAAAACTGTCAAAAAAATGTCGGCCAAAACATTTACGACCTGGGAGTGAGAAGAGGCTGGAATAATGGAATAACTGGCAGAAATGAATACATTTAGTTTGTTATTTGTCAGTCTTAGCTTTAGTTTTTAACACATGCAGAACCACTGTAGTTTGTAAAGGTAACTGTGAATATAATAAGACGCCACTCCGGCTTTTGTAAAGATACTCTTTTTAATTGCTGGAATATAATTATGAAATTGGAAACAATCCAAACAGCATCAAATAGTTGAGTATCAAAGGAGAGAGATTTTGGTGTGTAATTCTAATTTTCTATATTGAAATTTCCTTTTTGTACTCTTCTCTTGTCAAACCGACACTTGAAACTGAGCGCTTTGTGAATTTGCACCGTAGAGTTTCCCCACAAATCTGCAGCGTTTGTCTTGGTTGTGTCATCAGCCTTATCACGGCTACCACACTGTCCCCCATGAAATTGAAATACTCTGTCAGTGGTTTTGTCTTTAGACATGGATTGGCGCGTCAAATGTTTTCACTCAACCATACTGTACATTTTGTATAAAAGGGTGTATCCGTGTTTAAATTGTGTCTAGAAACTGGATTTTTTTGGTTTAATTTAGATGTCCTGTCAGCTTCAGGTAAGTTAGCTGCCACTGTCTCCAAGACGTTCCCATTAACATCTTTGAAAATTAATATGTGTGCTTAACGCTTGATGACTTGCTTTCCTACTGGCCAGCTTAATGTTTAATTTAAAAGTCACAGTGTGCTTTGTATGTCAGAGCTGTGCAACTGTCTCAGGTCTTAATCAGGATGGCAGCACACAAATCAGGGATGAATTTAGAAAGCAAATGGAAACACTAGCAGGTGCCAGCCTTTATATTTATATGAGGTAAGAACACGTATGTGCAGATATCCTTCTTATTATCAGTTTGTATATATCAGCTCTGCATGGGGTTGCATGTAATATATAATATAAAAGAATACAGCATGTGTCCTAAATTCATTTACGCAAGACAGTTTCTTTTTTCTAAACATTAATTTGGTCAATTATGCAGCTTAATTTCTTAATAACCTCCAGTGTTCTTGGCTGTGCAGTTAGATAGGTGAAATATTTACCCAAAGTAGGATTTAAACAGGGACATGTTTTCTATAAGGGCATGGGTTTGTTTTCTCCTCCTATTTGCTCCTGTGGGGGATTAATACTGTCAATCACTTTGACTGGCACCTCTCAAATCACACCCTTGCAGCAAAGTGGCTGATTTTGTCAGGGAGAGAATGGCGTTATCGGTAGAACCTTGTTTGGAGACTCACAAAACCGCTAAACCCGCAATTCATGGGAGATCTGTTTACAATCTGCACCGGCCATTGACTGCTAAACAGCCCGCGCAGATCCATCCTGGGCCACTCCGAGGAGGAGAGGAGCAGAGCAATTACATCCTCAAACAGCAATCTGAGGCTGGGTCGGCATGCAAACAGACATCAAGTACACACACAAACACTGACAGATTCAGACACAAGCAATACGTTTGCTCAAGACTTTGCGGAGTCTTGTTAAGCTTTGGCTATGAATATGTTTGGCCTTGTCTATTGTTGCATGTGTACTGTGCGGTACAGTCGTTTTGCTGACATGTAGATCTCAGTATCTCATTTTCTCTTATTCAGAAGCAGCGCAAGAAACCCGAATCCTGAGACTAAGACGCTACTTTATAGCTGGATTGCAAGAAAATATTTATAATGTTAAACACTCTTTTTTGGGGGGGATCATTGTGGATTAAAACAAAACAACAAAAAACATTTAAAATGTATAAAAGATTAGAAACACAGCTCCATTAATTAAGCTTTGTCACTTGATACATAAACACTGGCAACACACTTCCTTCTTCATTTGACCAGAGTACTATACTAGGAAGACGGGATGTCCATAATTAACCGTTTAACCGTTAACCGACATTAAGCATTTTAAACGATTAACGCTATCGCTTAAAACGGTTAAAAGAAATGTTAATAATTAACTCAAAAGCTGAGCGGCTCAGAGGAGCGGCTCGTCACTTTAAGGAGAAAAGCTGGTCCACCTTAACAGTCCACCTTAAGAGGCGGAGCCGGAGTTGCAGGATACAGGAAGTCGGCTCCGGTCTCTGGCTCGCTTGAGAGGAGCGGAGGAGTTGCAGTTTAGTAGCATTTATTCACCGACAAATAAACTGTACACACACTGCTATACCTACGTTCACAGCTAAAACGCCACCAACAACCTCACACTCACCGCCAACACACACACGGTCTGTTGGAAACTTGCTAAAGTTATGCAGACTGTACATGTGCGGCGGCGGCGGCGGCGAGCACGAAGCCTCCGGCAATGCTAGAACTACTAACGTAGCACACAAACACACTGTCACTCGCAAAGTATCGTTACGCTGGGCAGACACACAGCTGACAACCTGCTAAACTAAACTAAATGTGCGGTGGAGACTTTTACTGGGAAAGTGGCTGCATGTCCGCGACACTACACGCAGCATCGTGGCTGCTAAGTTAACGCTCCTGGACGGTGAACTGGGGACTCCCGTCAACGAATATCTGTTGTGCTCCTGCAGCTGGTGCACCGCAGCATGCGAGGCACAAATCTTGTCGGTTAACGGTTAATAATCGGTTAACGAGGCTTCGGTTATCGGTTAAGAACAGTTCTCAAAATGAGCATCCTTACTCTTCAATACTCTTCCTTTAGTAATGAAACAGCGTGTTTGAGTATTTCAGCCTTCTTTCAGCTGCGTCCCCGACTCCGGTGGTGTGAAACGGACTTGAGAGCGAGTGAAAAAAATAAATATAAAAACATAATTCAAAGCGGTAAACAGCCACATCACACAGCCAGCTGTCCTTCCTGTATTTGTCAGTTTAAACTGTCTTGTTCAGATTGCATTCAAACGTGTGCGTATTGTAGGGAGACGCCACCGCAGTAATGGTGACTTTGGTGATAAAGTAATGGTTTACTTCCGGTATTTCCCTACTGCTTGTTCTAGAACTAATAAATCCAAGTTACCAACTGTGTGCCGTTCCACGGAGCCAGTTTATCTCTGAAGAACTGTAAATCCACAGAAAAACTAAGCTGCATTTGGTTGCAGTTTTCCATCAGGACTAAAACTGGCATAGATAACATATTAAAGATATTACACTTATCACAACTTTGACAGTTTTCATATCAATGGCGAAACAACTTCTCAGATCCAAACGCTGTTCTTTGAGCCAACGTTGAGCCGAGCATTGTGTGCCTCACAAAGGAAGGTTAAAAGCTATAAAGATATCACAAGAAGATTAAAAGCATTAGAGGCGATGTCAGTAGATCATTTTATTTTGCCCACCCTACTGCTAGTCAGCATCTTTTCTTTCTTTTTTTTTTTTTTTGGTTGTTGTTAAAGGACATATGGCCTTTTAATCCAAAGAGGCTGATTGTTGTTTTTACAGCCCCGGAAGTGTTTCTCGATTGGGGTGCATTAAATCATCGCTCCGCTCAATGCTTTATAAAATGGCTAAAGGTTGTCCAGTGGGGGGGGGCGTGTTGTACATGAGTGCAGGCAAAGCAGATACCCAAGTGCATTACTACTATTTAAGTCAAACCTACCAGAAATACGGCGCTGAATTTCTGTCGGTTTTTGTGAGGAACTTATTTTCTCGCATCATGAAGTGTCGGATCAGTGATCACTGTTTTTTTAAATCCCGCCTGAGACAAATAAGTCAATTTTAATATATTGTACGTTGAAGCAATATGTCACAATAGGTGTCAGTCACGCTTTACGGTTCTTGAAATGTAAGCCCTATTCTGTATATAGTGCCTCGGGCTTTAAAGCTGGAGGATGATGCAAACGGCTAAGTATATTGCTTCATCCATTAAAGGATTTTAATAGTTGAGTTACATTATTGATTTTATTTTACAGCGATAAATACATCACTTATTGAAGGTTTTTCACGTCAAAGATGGATTGCATTAGTCTGCCGTTTTGAGGAGTCGAAATAGAGATGGGACTGATGTGAGAGCCATAAAGTCTGTATATGTGACACTTAATGTGGGCATTACAACTGTGCTGGCGCAGCCTGTTCACAGCGTTGTTTTAAAAAGCCGTAATGGGCAATCAGGAGAAGGAACTATATGTAGCCTGAGTCTTCACACGCTTTAATACGTTATACGGTATATGAAGTAAAGTGCATCCAAAATATCTTGAACATACTGTAACCAACAGAATTATTTCATTTGCTTTACGTTAAATTGTGTTTATTTATCCACCTTTTTGTCTCTCATCAAGCCCACAACAAGACAGGATTTACAACAAACTAACAAACACAAATAAATAAATACAGCTAACCGTTGTGCATGTGAGAAATTTGTTTTTATCTGAATTTTGGTATTTAGAAGATTCGGAGTGAATGATGATATGTGACAATCAGTCACAGCAATTAGTGTTACTGTTAAGAAGCCTTTTTGTTTTCTCTCACCCATACAGAATGTCACAAATAAATCCTCGCTTGCATTTGCATATTAATTGGATCTGAGACGTCAAGCATCTTTCATTAAGCAAAATGATCTGCATATTTGGAGACATAAAATAGTTTATTTCAATGTGGTGGGGGAAAAGAAGTCATTGAAAATTGACCGCGTATGGGATGTAAACTTTGGCTGATCCATTAACCCTTTAACCCCCCTCCACGGCAGCAGATTGAACACAAAAGCAACAACAGGCTGATTAACAACGGGGATGATGTTTCTAAGACTGAAACAAGGCTGCAGTGAGACACAGAAAATAAAGCAGTTTATTGTAAGGTTATTATTTGAGTTTTATGTACAGCAGTTTGTTACGTTTTTTTCTTGGAAAATGTTAAAATTGAAGATTACAGTTAGATCTGCAACGATTAATCAATTAGTTGTAAACTATTAAATTAATCGGCAAGAAAAATAAGTCAAATTCTCTGATTGCAGCTTCTTAAATGTGGATATTTTCTGGTTTCTTTCCTCCTCTATGACAGTAAACTGAATATCTTTGAGTTGTGGACAAAACAAGACATTTGAGGACGTCATCTTGAGTTTTTGGAAGACACTGATCCACATTTTTCACCATTTTCCGACATTTTATAGACCAAACGACTAGTCGATTAATAGAGAATATAATCGACAATGAAAATGATCATTAGTTGCAGCCCTACAGTGTTGCTGTTTTTCATTATCTAACTGAATTAAGCTTTATTTACAAGATAAAAGAGACAACCTGTGCATGCAGCAACATGTAAGTTGTATTAATTAACCACAAATTATACATATCTCTGAAGAGCTGTTTCACAAAGTAAAAAAAAGTCTTGCTATTGCATAAATCATACTTGCATTTTGAATCAGCAGTTTTGTTTATCTTCTTTTCGGATTAGGCCCCGAGGGAACCCAACCCCATGATTATCGAAATCCCCCGGTGTCATCTGCAGTTGTCTTTCAAAGTTATTCTCAATAGCTCCAACTCTGCTCTGCTAATTACTACAACAACCAACTTCCCCCTTGAAAGCACCATTTGAACATAATGTCCTATTGTCTTAAGATTGTGTACTTCCAGCGATAAAAATGCTCTTTCTCTGAGTGCGCTCTGTTCTTCAAAAGTAAACAAAAAATCCCAGGACAATAAGAAACGGCAAACAAAGTGGACGAGTGTGTGTGTGTGTGTGTGTGTGTGTGTGTGTGTGTGTGTG